>JAHWFP010252936.1:10190-22887 GCA_023313725.1 Lithobius niger
TTTGCGCTGTTTCATAGCAGTAACGTTTTCACATTAGGGTTTTTTTTCCATTCTTTATAGGCAGGTTATTATTAATATTGAATACTATTATTGTTCTTATTATTAACGTTATTATCACCATTATCAGTAACACCATGGAGATTGACCTAGGGAATAATGTAACGGTGGACGTATTCAAAGTAAATGGGTACATTAAAATCAGAAATATGACGAGGTAGGGATGTGGTGTACGGACGGTGTTACGTTCAACATTCAGGAATGGTTCAGTTTCGAACACAAACTGCCTCAGTGGGTTGTACACTTTTATTACAACACACCCCGTCTACTATACGTAGGACCCACTTTAATCATATCATATTTCGAAACATATAACGAAAAGTATATAGCAATCTCGAATCACGCTTTGGTAACCATTAGGTTGTACGAGTCAGAAGTGCGCGCTCTCAACAATGCTCGTGGAACGATTGAGGAGCGTCGTCAAATGCTATTACATGGAGCGTTGGAGTATCACTTATAGTTTATTTTTCTCTTTTCACTTCTCAGGAACGACTGATACCTACCGTCATTATTATTAATACGATATATCATCATTATTATTGTTATTATTAACTTCAAAAGAATGGCTACTTTGCAAACCGAGTTCCCTCTCAAACCCGAAATGCCCGTTGATTTGGGTAACTGCATTTTTCTAACTTGCAGTAGATTCAACGACGTGACAAGGGTTCACGTCAGACGATATGTGGAAAATCCAATAACATTTACACCTACAGGACACGGGGTCTGTTTTAGCATGGACGAATGGACAAGAATGGTACCATTATTTGACAGGTGGATGGCAGCCATTTCCAGTACCCGTCCGGCTCAGATTCTATACACAAGACCCAAATTCGGCGTTTCATACTTCACCGTTGACAATGAGAAGGTCTTGAGCATCGTAACCCTGGATACACAGACAATGGACCTGTCGCTGGATCAATTCAAAACGATCAAGGCATCGGTCGGACAAATAGAAGCATGGGCCCACGAGCTCGACGTATTAAGCCAGGACAGTCAAGTGTATTAGCCTAATACATTGAAGAAGTAGCAACTGCTAACGAATAATGACGTTCACGTGAACTGATATTTCCTAGCGATTGCTACTAATGATGATATTAACAGCATTAATAATAATAATAATAATAATATTAGTATTTAATAATAACCATATGATGTCTCAAGGAACGTCATTCTCCTTCTCAGACGTGACGATGACGGACGTGTCAGAAAACAGTCCTATTCAGTCAAAGGGTACGAAGAGACGCAAGCCTACACCCTTTGGAAGCTATTTAACATACAGCGCACAACTACTCTTATCACCTACGGACAAATCCGTATGTTTCACTATTGTAGACGCCTTGACCTCGGAGTTCCAGTTGAAAAGTTACACTATTGGTAATTTTGGAAATGGAACAATTAATTTTTACCTGAGGTTTCATGTGCCCGTAAATCAAGACGTCGTCGTGGGGATACTAAGAACAATCTCAGCCGCTGCACTATTCGGAGTTACCCCATTAAGGACTAAAACGGCCAGAAAAAACTGTTTGATAGACCTATTCAAAAGTGACAGTTTACCCTGCGTGAAGCTGTCTGAGGAAGACGAGTCCATGTTACCGTTTGAATTATTGTTACCTTCGTGGTTCGAGAAGCACAAGGACAGGGTGTATAGTCTGGACGATCCATTTATTGTAAGACACGCGCAATATTATTCTTATATTGCCGCTCGCGTGATCGAATCTCCGTATTTTCCCAGCCACACAACTTGAGTCATGTATAATACTGTAGCAAAACAAATATAGCATTAAATAACATGAAGTAAAGATCTTGGTTTGTGTTTATTATGTTTCTTTAGATAAGTCACAATACATACGTATAGTGTACAAGTATCGTGTAAAGGATGTTGGGATGATGAAAGCTATTTTTTTTGTTTCGTTTGGTCAGGAGTGGTATAAAAGAGGCGTACGCGGCGTTCACTCACTCATTCATTCATGGTTGCCCGGCTTCATCATCCCAGCAACCTTTTCTGCGTTGGACCTTCATTTAGTGGGAAGAGCACTGCTATCGTAAATTTAATTTTGAAATCTCAAGAAGTTTTTAATCCCCCTCCAAAATCCGTTTGCTATTGTTACGGAGAGTCTCTTTTCGATACTTTAAGAGAGGCCAGTCCAATACCCGTACAATTTCACTCCACTTTCAACAGAGACATTTACGACAGTATACCACGTGATGCAGTTTTAATTCTTGACGACCTCGTATATTCATTACCCACCGATTTACTTCACGACGTGGTTTTGAGGGGTAGCCATCACAGAAGCATTACCGTGATTATCGTCGTACATAACTTATTTTCAAAGACTTTATGTACTGTCTCGCTGAATACGCATTCGTTTCTGCTGTTTAAATCGAGTCGTGATATTGGGCAGTTGAAAGTTTTGGCCAACCAATTGGGGGTGTCTAAAGATTTCCTGTTACCTGTTTACAAAGAAGCGACCAAGGAATTAAGTGATTTTCTCCTAATAGATATTCATCCTCTAACGCCGGAAGCTATACGGTTTCGTTCTAATATTTTTAAGTTACCTATAATGGTGTACCAACCAAAATGAAAGCTAGTAAAATATTAGACTTTGTTCCTTTGTTAGAAGTGTTAAATTCAAAAAAAACTTCCAAACGTGTGAAGACGATTTTGTTACAGTGCCCCGAAATAAGAGAAGTGCTGTGCTTAGAAGAACGGGTTATAACCCGTTTATTATAAAAAAATATAAGAAGGTACTTCTGAAACTAGCATCCAAAAGCTGCTCAAACAAAGACAAACATAAACACCTGTCCAAGAATCAAACGGGAGGTTTCTTAGGTGCCCTCTTGGGACCCGTTTTAGGCCTACTGGGTGGACTAATAGCCAAATAGAGATGTATAAACGAATGCAACTAGTGCCTTTGGACGTAGCGCCGACCAGGGACGACAGGTCTGTCCCACACCCCAGGTCCGCGATTACCCAACCCCTAAATAAACTGTACGATACCATGAAGAGTATCCTAGGGGACCAGTTCCTCTCGGAATACGACAAATCCAAGCTATATACACAAGCCCTTCAAAGATATTTGGACGTCGACAAAAAGTACGAAGACGACGCGTTGAAAGTAACGTTTGCTACCTGCCGGTAGCCCGGCGCCCCAGGCGCCGGCTGCGGCTCAGCCGCAGGGATCGGCCGTGCCAGCGGCCGTCGGGTTTGCTGTTTCCCCGTCGGGCTCCGCCGGCCCCGGCAGCAGAGCTACCGACGAATTACGGGCAAACTTGAAAGCGTTACCTAAAGTTTACAGGGGGAGGGTCGAACGCATGTTAAACAGCGGCAACATCGATTACGACCCGTTCGGACAGTTGGTGCACGAGGGTAAAGTGATGAAGGGATCGAATGTCGTAGATTTGCTTCACGGTGCAATCACAAATAACAAATCTGTAAGAAAAAAGGTTCACTCTATTCCCGGATAGCGATTTATAAAGGAATATGTACCTTACAAAACGTTCTATTTGCGTCGTTCCGACGTATATAAGCCCTCCCCATTTAGATCCACTCCTTCCGGCGTGTGGGATGTCAGGCAAGCGTCGGGAACGTCGGCGGTGGACGATCTACCTTTAATCGATTTTGACGAAGACCTACCTTCTACGGATAAAAAAAAAAGAAGATGATGAAACTTTAGATTGGAGTAATGACTACCACTGATAGGATTCTGAAGTCAGCTTACTACGACCCGAGCGACGAAGGGAGTTTGGGAGGGGTCAGCCGACTGTACAGATCGGTCGGGGCAAAAGGGGACAGGATCACGTTGCGAGCTATCAAAAACTGGCTGAAAGGAGAATCTAGTTACACCCTATTTAGACCTATTAAACGTAAATTCGAACGTAACAGGGTTAGGGTGGGTGGTCCTGATAAAATATGGGGTATGGATCTCGCGGATGTCAGTAACTCGGCTCGTGAAAATGATAATGTAAATTTTTTATTGATTGTGATAGACATATTCACCAAAGAGTTGTTTGTTACGCCGCTGAAAAATAAGGACGCAGGGACCGTCGGTAGAGCTTTAACCGATTTATTTAACAGGGGGCGTGTACCCTCGGCCGCATGGAGCGACAAAGGAGGTGAATTCCTGGGTAGACGCGTAAGTGACGTATTTAAAAGGTACAACGTGCACCATTACGTCACTCAAAACGAAGACTTAAAATGTACAATAGCCGAACGTGTCATCAGAATGGTACGGGGGCGATTAAGCCGTTTTCTGCATGTAAACAACACTAAACGTTACCTGGACTCTTTACAAGATATAGTAAGTGCCTATAAACGATCTTATCACAGGTCCATAAAGATGGCGCCCGTAGATGTAAACGAGAGCAATAAAGGAGAGGTGTTTGTCAATTTGTACGGTGGTGGCTACAGGGTGGGAGACCCCGTTAGGATGGGGTAACGTAGTAGGGTGTTTGGTACGGGCTACACCCCGAATTGGTCCGAAGAAATCGTTTACATGAAAAGTAAAAACCGTAAAGGTGAGATGCCCACGTACGTCGTTAGGGATTACAACTATAACCCTATTTTAGCCACTTGGTACAAAGAAGAGCTTCAGTCGGTTAGAGAACCCGAGGTATATAAGGTTGAACGCGTCCTTAAGACTAGGAAACGAGGTGGGCGCACAGAATATTTCGTGAAATGGTTAGGTTACTCTAACGACTTTAACTCTTGGACTAGTGATATAGCTGACATTTAAATTAAGAAGATGTCTGATACTGGATTCTATCTGTGCCTGCCTTCGAACGCGTCTATGAGTTTATATCCTAATAATACTTTACAAAAGTATACCGTTTAATTAGCCGAACCTATTCACCTAGATGGTCAATACGAAGTGGCCTTGAGTCATATGACGTTACTTACAACAGTTTTATACTAACCGTTGACGACTCTGCCAAATTAATAAACCAAGATGTGAACGGGATTCCTGTTGAGTTAAGTTGTATAGTACCTGGACTCATTACGGTACGTTGATTGATCTGGCTGACGATATTAACGCCGAAATTAGAAAGATTAAACTCAATTTGGGGCTTTTCGTAGACGAGGCCTACGGACCAATCACCCCTAGCCTACATTTCGATACTCCTTACAAAACGTATCGCGTCAAGCACTTAGTGTCTAAATTACCCGGAGGTGATATTTACCTGATTTTGTCACCTAGTTTAGCCGATAAATTCGGGTTTAAACCTGAGATATTTGAAGGCATTCCTACCGTTTTAGAGACTAGCGGTGACGTGCGCGAGTTTGAGAGTAGGCCTACCCGCTCCTTATGGGTTTACACGGACATTATTACGCCTCAGTTCGTGGGTGACGTTAAAGCACCTTTATTGAGAATTGTCAGCGTCGAGGGATCTAAAGGGACAGGACACAAACGCCGTATTTTACAGACTGCATTATTATCCTTTGTTAGGCACAACATTGCGTAACATTAGTATAGATATTAGAACCGACAGCGGTTCCCCCCTTCCTTTCGGCTCTACGGGTAAAGTGGTTGTCAGTTTACATCTGAGACCTATAAAGGGGCGAGCCTAACGTGGTATGTCATCATGAGGCATTCCTGACCTTATACGGATTTTTACCGAGCCCAGGCTGGTGGTGGCATTCCTGTCTTCTCGGGACAGGTCCACCAAAAAGGTCACGGATGGGGCAGCCTGTTCTCGTCCCTGGGACGCGTAGCCATACCTTTCCTAAAAAGTATAGGTAGCTATTTTGGAAGAAAAGCACTCAGTACGGGCGTTGGTATAGGGGGTGACGTACTAGGTGGTATGAACCTCAAAGATTCGGCGAAACAAAGGCTAAAGGAAACTGCTATCGGTATGGTGTCTGATTTAGGACAAAAATTGCAGGGTGGGAGAGGAGGGCACTGCGTAGGACAGTGCGGCTCTGGGATTAAACGTAAACGTTTGAGCAGTAAAACGCCCAACAAGAAGAAGAAGAAGAAAAAGATCAAGACCGTTTTAGATTAGAGTCACCTATATATAAGCTTGGGGTTCCTTTCGGTCAGTAGCCATTAACGAGCCGCAGCTATGAGTATCCTAAGCCCTTTTTCCTGCGAGTGTCTTCTTAGCCCATTAGATATATTTTCTGTACAGCCCACTCAACTTAGTATACAGAAAACTAAATATGAACAGTACAGACCCCTGGCACCCGTGTCTGCCAACCAGGTGATGGACTTTACAATTGCTGGAAGCGACTCTTACGTGGACCTCTCTCAATCTTTAATTTATATCAAGTTGAAAGTGCTTCAAGGTAATGGTGAAAGCCTGACGGGTGCGCAGACACCTAATATAGGTTGTTCAAACTTGTTACTCCAGGCTTTGTTCTCTCAAGTAGACGTCTTTTTAAACGGGAAGTTAGCCACCAACAATAATTACGGCTTCAAAGCTTACATACAGACCCATCTCAGTTACTTTTCGGTGGTCGAAAAAACGCAGTGCACGTTTCGGGATGGGGAAGCTCCGCCGAGAGGAAGGGACGTATAGGTGAGAGCGCCAGCGTAGAATTACTGGGAAGAATACACAACGACATTTGCATGCAGCCTAGGCTGATTTTGAACAATATGGAGATCAAGTTTAGGTTCGTTCCTCAGAAACCTAATTTCTATCTGTTTCTGACCGCCGCCGGTGCTACGGCCAACATCAACCCCATTGTTACCTTCGAAGACGCGTCGTTGTACGTACGAAAGGTGACTCCTTCACCGAACATTTTAATTGCTCATGCTAAAGTTTTGAGTAGTGGACCGGCCAAGTATCCTTACAGGAAGACCGAACTTCGAACCCATACCTTGATACAGGGAGTCAAGAGCGGACAGATCGATAACCCTTTTAATGGAAACGTTCCCTCTAGAGTGATTGTTTGCATGACGCGCCACGCAGCGTACAATGGCATTTACGTGAACGACCCGTTTTACTTTGACAACTTTGACCTCAGTTCTATAACCCTTTCCGTCGATGGTGAGATTTATAACGGCAAGCCGCTAATAATGAACTTTAATAACGATTGTTACGTGAACTCTTACATGTCGATGTTCCAAGGCTTAGGTACAGCCTTTGATAATGTGGAAAATGCTATTTCGTACTCCGACTACAAGAATGGACATTGTTTCTTCTGCTACGACCTAACTGACGACAGAAACGCCAACGATCCTTCTCACGTGTCTTTAGTGAAGAATGGTATAGTGAGAATAGAACTGGCATTTGCAAGTATTTTACCCCAAAACGTTACCGTGCTAACCCTGGGAGAACAAGAAGCTATTCTCGAGATTGACGAAAGAAGAAACGTGCTGTCAACGGAATGAACACCTCAGAAGTCAACGCCATTTTGAGACCTAGGTGCGCCACGTTCCTAGGAACCTTTCCAGCAAATCACGTGCCAAATTTACGTGGTTGGTACGTCGTAAACCTGGACACTTGCGACCGACCCGGAAGCCACTGGGTAGCCTTGGGACCTACAGAATATTTTGATCCCTACGGCTTGCCACCCTTGTCATATTCTATCATAGATTATTTAAATACTAATAGTTCTACTAAGTGGTGGCGTAATGTAACTCAGTTTCAAGAATACAACACGAGCGTCTGTGGACATTACTGTATTTATTACATATTGATGAGATGTAATGGATATTCACCCGAGACTATTGTCAAGGCTCTTAAAGCCGTTAAAACTCCAGATCAGTATGTATACAACTTTGTAAAGGACCTGTAATAAAACATTGTGTTAAATGTCAACATGACTTGTGTTTATTTTTATTTCCGTTTTTAGGACGCAAACATTAGGTCACCCCTCTTTCCTTTTTTTTTGGTCTGTTCTGCTGGCTATATAAGTGTCGGGATGTTGACGTTGTTCATCTTCAGACCGTGTGTTTTTATGCTTGCTAATTTTCTCTCGCAGGTACTGGTACGGCATTAATTATCATGCCATTATTTGGTATGTTAGGACCCCTGTTGCCAGTGATATTGAGCCTAATGCTCCCTTGAGCTATTGTAGAGTAACCTTAAGATGTTAGTCACACCCTAAGATGCTTAGTGTGCTCATATTATATGCTAAGTAGTGCTAGTGCACCTTTATTATGTAATTGGCAAGAGCTATGTATGGTTCATATCCAGATGTTATAACTATGGTTGTATGGTAGTCTGTACATTACACCTGTACGTAGGCGGAGCCATGGTAGTGTGGGTGAGAGGGTGAAGTGCTGTGGGGACACCTTGTGTTACATCCTGGTACTGGAGCTGCTACTTAAGCAACACTCCTGGCCTTAGCTAGCCAGTTCACCTCTGGGCTCCAACCCAGCAACACTTCTCTCCTCTCCTCTACACTACTGGGGTGCTGAAGCCTTCTAAGCCTCCTGAGCTACTGAACCACTGTACTGCCCGCGTGGACCTGAATAAACCTACTTCAACCCTAACGAGTCTGGTTATTTGGGTGAGGACTTGGACTGCCTTCTTCATACCCATACTAAGTGGTGCATGCACCCCTCCAAGACATGTAGCAAGTGGTGCATCGGCCTAAGCCTAATTGGACCCTAATTGGAACATCATCAGCTGGTGGGCCTACTTCAGGCCTACTGTTCTACAGCTTCAGCTTCAGCTTGGTAAGCATAAAAGAACTGTGCCTAGTTTAAGCCAAATAGTTAGTAGCCTACTGTGACAAGTTTAAATATTCTATTTTTGAACTGTGTTTGCAATATACTATTGCGTTTGCTATTCCATCGTGCAAGTTTAGTAGTGCTAGGGAACTGTGCTTATTTTTCTACAAATTTATAGAATTTGTTTGACTGTGCTTACCATTACTACAATTTTCCATCGAGATTTAAAAAAAAAAAAATTTTCTTCATCTGTGCTGGCTGAACTGTGCTTTTCTTCAAACTGCATAGGCTTGTTCATCATCAGCTTCTTGTGCTTCGATAAGCCTAGTGTGCTATTTTCAATTAGCTTAGCAAGAGTTAATAATTTCCAACTTAGAGAGGAACAGTGTTCGCTGGTTTTTATTTTCCATCGTTTTAACCCAACTTTTATTTTGGTGTTTATTCATTTTCTTTTGAATAACATCAGAACGTCAGGACTTGCAACCTACCAAATTCTCCCTCGATCGTATTTTAGGAAACCAGAAGAGGTCGGTGAACTTTTAAAAATTATTATTTTTATTTTTTTCAACAAGTGAATGTCTAGATCTACTAGGAGTAATCCTAATCTTGTTGAACCAGTGTCAAATCCCAATGCTATTGGAAAAATCCCGATTATGACTACCGATATTCAGAATGAGTTTGAATTACCAAGTGACATGTTTTCACCAAGTTTGGGCCGTGGTTTTTTAACCCCAGCGCAACGTTTTGCTATACTTCAACGTCGTAGAAATGAAGAAAATTTGCGTGAACGTGTACGGCAACAGTTGGACGAACAATTTCGCGAAGATCCACAGCAAACAACGCGAGTGCAAGGCGAAATTGATGGCCACATCGTGACGAACGGTGCGAACAGTGTTACTTCCAGTAATGAAGATCATCATGATCCTGGAAATTCCGAAGAACGAGAAGAAAATCCAGTTTTCGTGCATACTTCGCAACAAACTGAAAATGTGGAAACAGTATATTTTATGAACGAATTTGGTGAGCGTGAAAGTGTTCGAATTCCGTTAGAGCAGCTCACAAAATTCAGGTCAGATAGAATAAGGTTAAGTAGTGATCCAGTTTTAACGGGTACAATTCCTAAAACTTGGATTAATAATCCAGTAAATGCGTCAACTTCTATGACTAACCTTATTGATAGTTCTATTCAACCTATTGATACTACAGAAAGGAAAATGAATTTGTTGCTTGACATAATGCAAAACTTTGTTTTAGCTAGTGTTAATAGTAATAATTCAGGTAATCAGTTGAATTTAAAAGCGAATGCGAATGCAAACGCTAAAAATTCAACAAATCTTGGAATTCCTTTGCCGAAAATTCAGGCCATTACAGTGGAAGAATTTAACGGATCTTACGACAAAATTTTTCCTGCAGCTTTCATCGAGAAACTGGAATATTTGCTTAAGATTAGAGAATTAGATGAATTAGAATTTGTACATAAAACTGTCCCATCTTGGTTGTCTGGTGAAGCGGCTCGTTGGTTTTTGTCTGCAAGACCTTTTGTTGATTGGTTAGATTTTAAAACTAAGTTATTAAGTACCTTTCAAGTTCGTTCACAGGGCTACAGCATTTTAAATAAAATTCGTAGTCAGCAGATGCAGCCTAACGAAAGCTTCACCAAATATTTTGAGAAATGCATGCGTATTGTAGAATGTTCTGGAGAGAAACTTGATACGCAAGAAATTATTTCTGCTATTTTAGAAACGTTGAATACTACTTATCAGTCACAAATGGTACCAACTAGGTATGCAAGTTTGTCTGAATTCAGGATGCAAGGTGTTTTTCTTGAAAATCTTAATGCAAAGATCGTTAGTCGTACGAAACCTGTTAACGGTAATAGTAGCGGTAATGCTAAGAGTAAAAGTGTGTCAAATGGTAAAAATAACAGTGTTTCTATGCCTAAATTTAACGCAAAATATTCATGTGTTGTGTGCGGTAATTTGGGTTGGTCGAAACGATTTTGTCCTAAGAGAGCCGAGCATGAAAAACAAACGAACGCATCTGTCAGTCAAGGTCAAGGTCAAGGGCGCAGCGCAAAGCGTAATGCATGGCGTGGTCGTAGTGAAGGTAGAAACAGTGATCAAACTCGTGATGATAGGAATAACTCAAATAAGTCAAATAAAACTTACTATAAGTCAGGTCAAGCAGCACAGGTTAACAGTAGTGAATTTAATCCTTGTGCCGCGGAATTTAATCCAAAAAACGAGTAAGCCAGCCAGACGGAAGTCGGACGCCTGGTGTTGGCTTACCTCCGCGTAATCGTCCGTTCACTAATGGCGCTAAACATAGATCTAAAAGCCCAGAATCAGCACCATGTGCATATTTTACTTTGAACTTTAGAAAAGAAAGTGCGGAAGCTATTTTGGATAGTGGAAGTACACTTAGTTATATAGATTTGTCATGAAAAGAAGATTTAGTGAACATGGGTTTTGAATTTGTTCCGAAAATCTATAGAATTCGTGTAGCTGATCGGCGCTATGTAGAGTGCCCGGGTTACATTGACGCTACCTTCCAAATTCAAGGCAGAACCCACTCGTTCCCTCTTATTTTAATGCCAAACACTATTCAACCAGTTATTTTGGGTGTTAATTTTCAAGCAAGAACTGGTTTGCAACCAAATTTTACTGAGAACACATGGTATTGGTTAGATAAACCTAACGAAGTTTATAAACTTAAACGTAGGGCCAGTCTAGATAACATGAATATGACAGTCGATGATGACAAATTTGTGATAGACGAATTTTGCGCTACATTGGATGAAATTCGAGCTAAAGCATACGAGAGCAAAGTTTTAAATGATGAGCAAAAAGAAGAGCTTTTCCAGCTTTTACTAAAATATCGTCATGTTTTTAGTTCAAGAGTAGGAAAAATTGACTGCTTTTTCGACATTGATACAGGGGATCATCCACCAATAACGCAAAAACCGTTTCCACAATCTCATTTTAAAGAAATGCAAATGCGTATGCATATTGAAAATATGTTACGGTCAGGAGTTATTGAGGCTACAGAAGTAACTTGGAGCTCTAGTGCTTTTATTGTACCTAGGAAGGGAAACCAAACTCGTCTCGTGGTAAATTACGTCCCTGTTAATAAAATCACTAAGCCTCAAACCTTTCCAACACCTAACATAGAGAAACTTGTGTCTAGGGGAAAAGATTGTAAATTTTTCTCAGCTATAGACGCGAAGGATGCATACTGGCACATGCAATTAACAGAACGTGCTAGAGAACGTGCGGCGTTCGTGACCCCATTTGGTGCTTATAAGCCTTTTAGGCTCCAATTTGGACTTAGAAACGCCCCAGCTGCATTCTGTGGTTTCATGACGAGATTATTTGAGCCTGTAAGGGAAAAGGGCGTAGAAGTTTTTTTTGATGACATTAGTGCAATTAATGTAACATGGGAAGAACACTACGCTGCCTTGGAAGGTTGCCTCAAGATCATGTCAGAGGGTGGTTTGCATATTAACCTTAACAAGACTAACTTTTGTGCTGAGGAGTTAGATTTGCTTGGATATAGGGTAACCACTGAAGGTGTTAGGCCACAAACAAAAAAAAAGGGAAGTTTTAGAGCAATGGCCACGCCCAACTTCAATTAAATCCTTGCGTAGGCTGTTAGGCTTAGGAAATTGGTTCAGACGCTTCATTCCTTATTACCATTATAAGATTAACGATCTTTTGCTGGTACTAAAGGGTAAGGAACCGAAGTTCTTTTGGACTGATAAACAGGAAAATGCATTTCAAACTCTCAAGAATTCGTTACTTACCGCACCGATTCTTGCGAGTCCAGACTACAGTTTGCCATGGGAAATGTGGTCCGATGCGTCCTTCGGCTCAATTGGTTCAGTCTTGTGTCAGCGTGACCCTTTAACTAATAAGCTAAGGACAATCGACATGATTTCTCGTCGTCTTACACCTGGTGAAGTTAGATTAGGAGTCTGTGAAAAGGAACTCCTAGCGATTTGCTATTCACTTAAAAAGTGGCGT
>JAHWFP010252937.1:10231-22316 GCA_023313725.1 Lithobius niger
AAAAAGTAGACAACGTATTTGTTGCATCTTAAAACACATTAAAACAATTAACTTTTGCAGGTGCAAAACTACATGTGCAAAACCCCGTAAACATCCCATTCGTAAATCTAGCAGTAAATTTGTCGAGTCTCCAAGTGTGATATCCACATGTTTTTGCACTCTTAGTGCAAGGAAACGAGCCGCCATCCAGTCAGTTTTCTGAAAACATAATGTGGAACAAACTATAGATGAAGCCATTTTCCAGGTTATTTACATTAATTTTAGGAAGGAATTTTTTTCGCGCATTTTACCACTCGTGTGTTAAAAAGGCTGAAGGTTTTGGATGGGAAATACATTATTTAAATTCTTAAATTTTTCCCGGAGTTTTCCGGTTTTTTTTTTGTAAAATTTCAGAGAGTTCCCCGAGTTCTGCCTGAATTTCAAATGTAGTTTTAAATTCCTTTAAGTTTTCCAGGTTTTCCAGGTTGATGGGAACCCTGTTTTGTTAATATTTCAAAGGCATTAATTAAAAATGCCCAAAATGAGTCTTTACACACACGGTTCCAAGGGAGTTAAAAGCACCCCCTCCATACAGCCATTCGCTGCATTCCCGAACCCCGTTTTGAATTACAATTTGGTTCTTCCCCTTCCTCCTCCTACACCTACTACAAAACAAAACAACAAGAAGTCACGTATTCGGGGCAACCAAACAGTCGGCAAAACTATCTTCAATATTCAACGAACTTTAGGAATTGTTCTGCCGTCACTCGAAACAAAATGGCTACTGACACTGACGCCAAGATACGCGCAGTGAGAGCTATGCGTAACGTTCCAACCTCTATCTTACCGAAAATGTACGAATTTTGCATATTTTAACCTCTACTGACTGGGCCAATCAGGAATTTTGTTTGGGGAGGGGGCGGGGGAAGGGCCAGCGAAAAAGATTGAAATATGGTCTGAGATAACCCAAGTACACGGGTCGATGGATGAGAATTCAATGAATGAATACACCTACTAAATTTTAGTAGAACAGATGCATGCATTTACCTGGAAATGCCAAATTTCGTCAAGCAGAACCTCATTCGTTTCGCTCACTCGGCCAAATAAGGAGTTGGAAATGGGATATAGTTTTAAAAAAAAAAATAGACGCTAGGGAGTCGCTGTAGTACGTTTGCCCTCCACTGGGTGGCGGCGCCATATGCCATTAGGCCTATTTGTGTGATTAGGCCTGTTTTAGCAATTAGGCCTATAATTTGCACTAACATAAATTTACTAAGAGATCTTTAGGAACTTGGGCAGGCCAAACTTGGGAAGCCAAGTGTGTTTAGTAATTCTTCCGTAGGGAACGGAGAGGTCAGAATGCCCTAAGGTATGGTAATTCACGGTTTTCGTGTGCCCTATTCTTGAATACGCAACCCTGGTCTGGTCCCCTTTTTTGGTCGGAGACATTGATCTCATCGAGAAAAACTCAGCGCAGGTTTACGAAAAGCCTACCAGGATTTAGGGACCTGGAGTATGGTGAGCAACAGAAAAAATTAGGCCTGGAGCTGCTGGGGTCCGTAGGTTGAGGTTCGACCTCATAATGGCATGCAAGATCCGTAAGGGCCTTATCAAGGTTGACCTCCCTTTTTAATTTGATCCCTCGCCCCATTTGATGCGGACCCGTGGACATGATTGGAAACTGGCTTTCCCCATTACACATTTAGACTGTCATGGGAACCTTTTCTTGCCTTAGGAGACTGTAGGTTCTGCTAGCCTATCTGGGTTTCGCCGACTCCTCCGGAAGGAGCACCCAGACATATTTTTGAAGCGCCCAGCTAGTTACTCCAGTGGTAAAACTTTGTCAAATTTTATGCAGAAACATTTTTAGTGGGTCCATCCCCCTCCTGTCACCCTTCCACGTCGTGGTAAATATTATGTTGTTACTAGCATCGTACCCGGCTTTGCCCGGTGATTTGCTTGACCCGTGGTTGTTTCCCAGTATTTGCGCGGTGCGGCCTGATCGTTCACTGCAACAGTCAATATTTTTCTCTGTGTAACACTCCCCTTTCCGTCAATCCTCTCCCTCCGCAAAGCAATATCGTAATCAAATAGTGGCTGTGACATAAGCACTGCCCCACCAACGGGCATTCCCCGTTCAGGTCCTTCCCGACTCCCATTAGCGTGCGAAAAATAACTGTCCTTCGTACATGACGTCATTTAAGACATGCCTTTGCGATGACAGCGCAGAGCAAATTCAAAGGGTTCTAGCGAGCGTTAACCGCACCCGGTCATCTGCCCGACGAAACCCTAAGGCCCTATGTCTGCAACACGCGGAATGGATTCTCAGGAGGTCACCCGCAGAGCAAATTATTAGTCGAGGCAACAATGTGCCAATTTCAACAACTTCTTTTCAGGGCGAAAACGTCCCAGTTTCAACTTCAAGCCAAAGAATTGACACACTCGCACGTTTTCATTGTTCCCCTTCCGGGGGTCGTTGCGGTTGCTTCATTTCTGCTATGAGACCTTGGTTTATAATGTAAGATTATTATTATAAAACTAGAGGGCCGGTTATGAATCAAGTTTACAGACACATTTTCCCGGCGCTCTTCCTGACATTTTTTAGATTGAACCTGCAGTTCGCAGACGTACGTGCCCAGTCTTGATCGACCACTTCCGCCTGGCTGCTCTTTCACGTGGCCGGTAGAATGAGAGAGTCCACTTGCAATGCGGGCGTGAGGAGGGGGGGGGGGTAAGAGTGATTGTACAGCCTTTTACTACTGTTTTTTCTTATCGGCTCTTTTCTTATCAACTCAGCCGACATCCAGCATTATTATGTAGATCATAAGTGGAACCCCTGGTGCCACCTAGATGTCATTGGCAGAACTATTTTCTCTCCCTACCGTGTTGACGTATGCGGATCTTTGGGTCCGAAATTCTCCAGAACGTACGCAATTCTTGGTGAAATGAACAGGTGTGAACTGGTCAACGTGACGAATTTCTAGCTCCCACTACGCTCCACTATCGCTTTACAATTGCGTGTCGCTGGGGTGGATGGACTTCGGGGAGGGTTGTTTTACAGACAGAATGGGACGTTAAATCCGAAAAATTCCGTTTTCATTTCCTGAAAGCCTTGGACCATACGCATTAAAATTCCTCCTTACTCGTCTCTATGTTGGAACTTAACATTGATATTTGGACCTTTATCCAGAACCATTTTCGAATCTAGACCATTCGAGAAAATAAGTGGCCAGAACATCGATCCTGTGTAGCCGAATACTATTTCCTTATTGCCTTGCGATCATCCTCATGAATAATGCACACTACACTATTGACGTGTTGCAATGCCAATGCAACAAGCACGTGATCGTAAACAAGACGGAACTATATACTACTACAAAGAATCGATTGTCTGTCCAACTTATGTCAACGCCGGTCACATGTCGTAAGACTGGCTTTAGGGCGGGTCTACGCAACCAGAATTTTCTCGCTTACTAACTTTTACTTGGTCAATACTAAATCTGCAGCGGCTTCTCGCCTTTACCGCAGCATGCGGCTTTGAGTTGTTTATACGTGGTAACCATGGAAGCGACGCGGACGCAGATCTTCTCCTCAGGCATCGCAACACGAAATACGGAGCAGGCGGACTGTCTTCCCCCCAAAAATGTATGATACCAGAATAACGCGTACATAGAGCACACAAATGCAAGCAAGTGATACCTATGCAGCAAGCAATCAGAACTGTGGGAATGGTTAACATTCTTAAGCCATCCCAATCAGAATTGCCTGAAACTCACTGCCGGAATATACGAAGAATGAAACTGGGTGTGTTTAATAAGAACTGTGGGGAGGGGGAGAGCTTCCCATGGAAACGACACATATCCTAAAACCCTTCCCAACCAAAACTGCCGGAAACTCACTGCCGGAATATACGAAGCAGAAACTAGTTGTGCGCAATAAGAACTTTGGGTTGGCCGTGGGAATGAAAACGTCGTAAAGCTGCCCCAGTCTGAATCGGTGGAAATTCACTGTCAGAATATATGAATGAATGAAACTCCATGTGTGCTTGCAGTCATCCTTGCTAAAAAAAAAAAAAAAAATAAAGTAACAAAATTAAAAAATGGTTTTCCAACATTCCGGGAACGAATTGATCCGTGGAGGGAAAGTCCGAACTCCTAAATTGACGAGGGAGTAATAGCGCATAAAATTAACGAGTTCGACGATGACATTCCTACCTCAAATAGAGGCGGGAAGGGAACCCGACGTATAAGGCTGGTGGTCACGAGCACTACATCATCAACGCAAAGCCACATAGTGAAAGTATTTTTAGTGTGAGAACGCAGAAAATAATTAGAAATTGTAAACAAAAAGAATTAAAAAAAAAATACTTCCAATTTCGTACGTTTTGAAACAACGCAGTTGGTTGTCTGTATTTATACGCCAAATCTCGCGCGTGGTGGCAAAGGTATCGAGATGCGCTCGTAAAGATCCGCGTTGGATTCGTTCGCAGAACACTGGGCAGAAATCAGTGAAGTGGTTACGAAAAATATTCTGAATTATATGTTACAACCCAACGGAAAATAAAAGAATCTCTCGTTCGGCCTAGTAATACAGAACATCATTGTTCATGTTGACGACACACATATTGGCTAATTAAATCTTCATGTCAACTGCGTTACAATTAAACACTGATGAAGTGCGTGAATTTGTTGGTATAAGGCCGATCAAAATTAATTAAGTGGTTCTCAGGAGCGCACGCATGGTTTTTTTTTTCTGGGCGCATGAATATTTTCAGATCATGCATCGGCCTTTCCACCAAACACTCCCTGGAGCCAATGACCACGTCAACTTTTTTTTTCCATTCACATAATCGTCTCATAAAGATTCTAAACCAAAAACATGGATTTAAAGACTGACTTTCATCAAATTTGCCAACTTTTGCGTGCTGATCCAGACATTAACACATACGTATTGCAGTCCACGACAAAATATAAGTTATTGATTTTGTTTTGTTTAGTGAAAAAAAAAAGGGGGGGGGGTCGGACGAAAGTCTAACTGGAAAATCGTCTAATGGGATAACTGTCTATAAGTGTCCGCATCCCATCTTCAGTTCGCCCCAAAATGAACACAAATAAATAATCGATTGTATGTTTTTGGTAGCAGAGTGCCTTGTTGTTATCCAAAATAGTTAACAAAAACAATGGCGGCCGTCGATTAAAGCCGCCCCCTGCAGGAAAACTTAGCCGATCATAAATTACGTGCAGGACTCAAGATACGCCGCGCACACAATACTATCTGCATAAATAAAAAATCTGGAAAATCATGTAAACGAAATATCGTAAAATTGAAAATCATCTAAACGGAATATCGTATAATGGATAATCGTATTAATGGAAAAACGCCTAACTGGATAATAAAACACCTGCTGTTTTTGATATTATATGAATAGACGCAGCGAGCGAGGCAGGGAAATTAGACGATTTTCCATTATACGAATTTCCTGTTAAACGATTTCCCGTTATTCTGTTATACTACATACGTTCTTCCAATTATGCGATTTTCCAGTTAGACGATTACCCCTCACCCCCACCCACCCACCCAAAAAAAAAATGAAGCCATCGCCCACATCTCAAAAATCATGAATAAAAAGTAATAAAACGAACACCGCCCGCTCGTGTTAATTTTTTTATTGCTACTCCCGAGAACCACTTAATTAATTTTTAGCTCGGCCTATTACATCGAGTTTCAGTTTACTAAAAAACGACAATAACAGAACGATCAGATTCCACATCTTTTCATTTTCCCCGTCAGTCATGAGCCACCCATCACCTCACGCACCTGGGACAACACCTCTGTTTTTATTCATCGACTTCGTAATAGCGGGGTTCCCTCGTAAAAATGGCCCCTGGGGATTAATGGACGCCTGTTCTGTCCACCCAACGTGCTACACAGCTGCCGCCGCCGGTGGCTACGATGCGGCATTCCTTAAATTCCCGAGCGCGCACCAAAAATCTGGGTCAATGTTGCAAACAGCCTTTGCCGGCCGAGGTTGGGCGCCCGTATTCGTGGCCAGGTGAATGGCCTCGCTTGACCTTGATATGTAGGGGTCGCTCGGGCCAGCAGCAAATCGCCTTGAGCAACAGGTTAGACAGATAAACAGCGACGAGTCACTGTTTAGCAACCCTCACAACCACATCGCGCCTCGGGGCGTTTCTGAGGTGGCGAAGAGCTGTTAGTAAGCTTATGTGGAAACACTTTTCCTGGGTCAGGGACACCAGAAAACCGATTGAAGACGAATTATTCAGAATTTTTTTTCACGAATTCCTTCACAAATTCATGTCGAACTCATACGATTATAAAGGTTTAATTTGTGTTCCAATTTTGTTTTCAAAGTGGTGCACAATTATTAAGAAATACGCTAGTGTGCCACCCGTCAAGTGAAACAACGTTATCCTCCATCCTATTTGAGTGCAGTGGTAGTTTATTTACTTACCCTTTGAGGTTTTCATCATAACACTAAGAAACTGCGCAATAGTACAATAAAATTTTGAAGGAATGAAGAACTTATCTCTCCAAAATGGGGAAAATGTATAAGTTAATATTTCTATATGCCATCTGGATATATACATTAGCTGTGCATTTTTGCATTCCTTTCCGGAAAGACACCATTCTGGAAAAGTATGCAAAAATTCACAGCCTGAGGGATAGGCAATTTCATGTTTTCCCCCCCTTAAATTGGGGAGATAAGTTCTTTCCGAAAAAAAAAATTTGTTGTACTTTTGCAGTTTCTTAGTGTTTTTCTTGTTTTGCAGTGTTAGTAATTAATTAGTCGCCATGGCTATAGGGCGGCCGAATTTTATTCGCCAACTCTTCTTTACATGTTCTGCAGTGGTCCCTGCCTGTCACCCAGTAAAGTGTTTCAATCCTTTACCCAGCGACTTTTTACCTTTACATAAGCAGATGTAAAGGTAAAAATTCAAGTAGAGGTAAAAAAAAATTTTAAATCATCTCACCCTAACACTAGTTGCCTACATTCCGCAAATCTGGGAAAGTTTGCTCCTTCCCCCCCCCCCCCCCCACAAGGTGCCCGCACATTGGGGCACTTACCTTCCTTTCGACTCTTTTGTCCTTTAAGTTGAAAGGGCAAACAAACCTTTAATTCAATTTATGGTCATGTTTTGTTTTCAAGGTTCAGAATTATTAAGAAACATGCTAGTGTGCCACCCCCGCCAAGTGAAACAACGCTGTCCCGTTTGGGTGCAGTGCTTTCCGTACCGTTCTGCAGCAATACGTAAGTCGTTACTTACAGTACTGGAGAAATTAGAGCCACGCTAACTAAACCTAAATTATTTCAAGAACAACTGAAAATATTACACTGGAGAACAATCAATACTATGACAAAGTATCATGGCTGGTTTGACTTTTGACAAACATTTCGAGTGACGAATTTAAAACCAGAACAGGAACAGTGGTCTCTGCTGTCACAAAATAATAATTTTATTTTGTTATATAAAATATCTTGCCTTAAAAGTTGGAGAATTAATTTTTTTAAAAATGTTCTGACTAAATTCATGAAAAGCAAAACATATTATTAATAACAGGTACAAGCCAGCTGCTTTGTAATATTATTTTTGTTTGAAACCTCAGAAATATCAAGAAACACGCTAGCAGGTTTCCTGTTCAGTGAAACAGCATCAACGTTCGTGTTATTCGGGAGTGCGTCTGGTGAAGTGATCACTAGAACTTGTCATTTGAGGAAAAATAACGACTTAACGGAAAATACAAAAAAAAAAAAAAAAAGAGGGAAAATAGTGGAATTAACGTCCATTTCAACTACTAAGGTCTTCTCTGGACGGAGAGGGATAATTTTGCTAAGAAGTGCCGAAGGTCTTTTAAATGCCACAGTCGACATGAGCGTCATATTAAAGCGACCACTAAAACTTGCAACTGAGGAAAAATAACGACATCACGGAAGACATGTGCAAAAAAAAAAAAAAAGGTAAATGGAGTCGCATTAAGGCCGTTTTCAACTGCTACGATTATTTCGGAATTAATGAGAAAAGACCACCGAAATATGAATGTATTTCGTCAATTAGATTGCAGTCAATGACGTTTCGGATTGTACTGCAATCTGTGGTAAGGTCGATTAGCCCAAGGTCATAAAAATACACCGAAAACAACTGAACTGAAACATTCCCAAGACTAGCAATTACGGGAAACTAGGAAACTAGATATCAACTAGTAAGCAACTTGAACATTAAACTAAAAAAAAAATAATAATAACCTAATTCCGAAACCAGAATCCAGAAAATGGGCACGAAAAATGGCTTCCTCCCTATCCCTACGAAAGCAAGGTTGAAAGTGAGGAAGGTTGCTCCTGCCTTCCTTATATGTAGCCTCAGCCCTAGTGGCCTGATTTCTAAATACTCAGTTTGTGAAACATTGGAACGCATTTTTTTAAATTGTCGTGAACTGGGGGTAGGGTTTCTCATGCCAAAATACAAATAGCTTCCTGGTTAATCCTGGAGCAGTATTCACGTGCGCGCAGGTAGCTGCGAGTACTGGGGCGTCAGATTTCGTAGGCGTCTTGGTCCAGCAGCACATCTCTGGCTTTTTACATACCCGGGTTTGATCCTGGCGAGGGTAAGTGTATATGTGCGGTTATTTCTCCAGTTGTTTCCTGCCAAATGCACGAGGGTTTCCTCCGGGTTCTCCAGTTTCATCGCTTATGCAGCAACAAAAAAACCTGCCCTGATTGTGGTAACTTCCACTTAACATTTGTCGCTTGGGCCTTCAAAAAGCCTATTGGCCGATACCTTCTATTCTATTCAGGCTCGCTACAAACACGTCTGGTATTCCTAGGTAGGTACCTGAAGCGTAAGAATTTTGTGATTAGGCTTAAATTTAGTCCCACGATTAGGCTTATATATAGGCTTATATATTAGGCTTATATATAGGCCTAATCACACGAATACACACTTAACTATGTGCGGCGCCATCCAACAGAGGGCAAACACACTAGCCCACTCACTGTACTCCCTAGCATATTGGTAAAAAGTATTGCAGATATGGACTCTTTCCAACTTTTGCCTGGAAGTTTCTTATTTTGATCAAGTAAAGATAATTAATCGTAAATGATCAATTGGTAAAAATTGTCCTAGGCCTGGGTGTCAACCATTCAGTAGAACGGAGACCCAAACAAGCAGACGTTTCTGCTCTTTTGCTTGCTGGAACAGTATTCGTTTCGCCCTTGTCATTTTGATCAAGCTATCACCTCCCTGATAACTTCTCCTATCCTCCTTCAGCTTAGTACTCTGATGAATCACACCACGAAGGCCCGTCTACGAGCTTTGTGTGCAAGATCCAGGGCCAGTGACATCTGTGTCTATATTACGTGGTAAGGGCATTGCTGCTTGTAGTAAAACGGAAACTTCGGACAATTTGCAGCACGGTCTTAACTTCAGACATCACTTAAAACTCTTGGTTACCGTTTTCTTAGCCCCGAGACGCTATAAAAGTATATGCAGACAGCTTCAGAGAAGAAATGGAACAAACTTTTGTTTATCTTTCGTAGCGTGTACAAACCTTGTGTAATCCATAAGCAGCGTAAAGTTAGCTTATGGCAAGAAACATAGCTAACTGAAGGAGAATTAGTTCAGGCGAAGCGCCACGTGCTAATGAAGCTGTTTTTATTGCAAAGCTCGCATACCTCTGTGAGTCTTGTAGATACCATAGCCAAGAAGCCTTACTGTACTTAAGGATTCGGTAAATGCAGCGTCATCAATTGGCTTTCTTTTGGCTTTAGAGAAGTAACTCTCGATGGTCACCATTATGTGTACAACCGTAGTGTGATAGTATAAAAGTACCTGGCAGAACAGTTCCGTTAAATCCCAAGTGTCTCTCGCAGAAGAATGGTCTGGGTGGTAAAAATACCAAGATTGCCGACGTAATCTTGCCTTCAGGCAGTAGCAGGGAGACCACGACCAGTCAGCCAGGAAGACAACTGAAATTTGTCAGACGGCGGAATCCTTAGAAGAGTTGTCCCCTAAAGAGGGATGACACCAAGTAGAATGATGCCACGTGTTTGAGTAAATTGTGTTAAACTTGTCTCTATTTTCCCTTTCAGGAGAGATGATGCCACGAGAATCACATATGTACGGTTGCCTTTACGTAAGGCAACAAATAGACAATGCCTTACGCCACTTTCCTTTGATGAGCTTTCTTCCACTCACTTTGGATGACTACAGACCAAGAAAGCCACTCAATCAACTTCAGATGAACGCAAAGTAAACCGGTTCTGATGTAGGTGAAGCTCTTGTTAAACACTAAAGACACGGAAATGACATTGAAGAGTAGCGAACCTAATTACAGGAACACACTGGTATCAGGAGACATCAGTCACAGGAATCTGGAACTCATTCTGGACCAACGATATGTAAACTTCTACCAGCAGATCTATTCATAGCAAAAAAAAACTGCAACTTTTATCTACTCACTACGAATAAGCATAAACCTAGAGAACCAGTATCTTTAAAAACATCGTTAATTTTCGTACTGTGAAACGCCGTAATGTCAACAAAACTCGGAAAAATTCCAGAAAAAAATCTACCGCACACTTTCACAATCAAGACAACAGCTTTGTCCAGCGAATTTTCGATAGCTTGAGCTGCTATCTTCTTCGGGCCTCAAGGATATAGCTCGGACTTTTTACATTTTCCACTCCAGTTCGACGAACTATCCCATTTGAATTTGGCTGGCAACTTGAATTTGGCTGGCAACGTTGCCCCCTGTATTTGTGCTGCGGGCCTAGATCATTCGTCCCTATTCCCCACTGACAATGAAGTCGACCTATCAGATTTAGTAAGCAACAATCAGGCAGGTCGACTTTTTTGTCAGTGTTGAATAGGAACGAACGATCTAGGCACGCAGCATAAATACAGGAGGCAACGTTGCCAGCCAAATTCAAGTTCCCAGCCAAATTCAAATACGATAGTTCGTCGAACTGGAGTGGAAAATGTAAAAAGTCAAAGCTATGTCCTTGAGGCCCAAAGAAGCTAGCAGCTCAAGCTATCGAAAATTCGCAGGACGAAGCTGTTGTCTTGATTGTGAAAGTGTGCGGTAAATTTTTTTCCAGAACCAGTATCTGACGTAATCGACAACTTTGTCAAAGATGAAGCACCTGCTCTGAATTTTGAGAAAAAATGAGAATTAAAGTGAGAATCATTGAAAACCAACCCAACCAACCCTTTTAGAGGGACTGTACAGACGGAAGAAAACATTCAGAATACTGATCTCAGTTTCTGCCAAGGAGTAGTAATTTCTCACCAGCAGAACTAGTTAGAAAACGTCCAACTTTCACGTACTCAATATGAACAAGCACGGATCGAAAGCGCATCTACCCGACTAAATGACTACTACGACTAAAACAAAGCATTTACTCTGATGTGTAAACTGCAAATAACAGTTGTGTAACTGGGAATAGCACTTAGTCTGATGTCGTGGACGACTATGACTAAGACAAAGCACTTACTCCGATGTTATCCAAACTGGGAATAACAGTGAGTATTACCGAGCCTGTAAGCGGGAACGCACCGAATGGAGATAGTAGTCAGAGGACTCTGGCAATCTGTCTGGAACTAATTATGTTAGGAACAAGTTTACCAGACTTAACTAATAAGCGTGATGAAGACAGAGCATCTGCTCCGGACATTAATGAGTGGGGCAATCCTGCTAGAGGGCACACAGAGAGAGAGAGAAGGAGCATTTAGAGGAACCTGCGAGGCAATCTGTATCCAACGGTCCCTATCTACCACTAGTAGAACTGCACTCATATGCGAAAAACCTTGAAATTTCATCATCTAAAAATGGTCAAGTAGGGACCCAGACAGCTGCTACTAACTTATGAATTAACCTACGTTTGAAGACAGAGCATCTGCTCCTGCTAAAGCAACTGTGAGGATGAAAGAAACCTATTGGAGTGAACATACTGACCCCCTACTCTTTTTTTAGTGCTTTTCAGCTCCTTTTCTTGATGGTGCCATCTCGCCTTTTGAAGGTCTACGGGTGCCTACGCTCAGTTCGAGCCCCGCTATTGTAATCTTCCACACGCATATGTACTCGTATTAGA
>JAHWFP010252939.1:0-11583 GCA_023313725.1 Lithobius niger
TTTACACGTATTAGTGCGACGCTGATGGCTTACATGTCTTTTTCTAATATCTGTTCCTTTAGGGCTTTAAGTTTTTTAAGGCTAACATCCGTATTTTATACGCTTAAGCGTTTTTTAATACTAATTCACTTATAATTTGAGACCTGTGACAAACTTTGGAACTGTAGTGGCGCAAAACGAAACATCAAGCCTAAAATAATGTGAGTGAAGATACGAAACAACAACATTGTCATTTTTCGCCTGCTTTGGCTAGGTCTATTTCTGTTTACGGCTGATGTCTTATCTAGGAGTAAACAAGCGTTCCGTGGGTATTACGGTAAAGGACAAACATTATTTAGAATCTGAACGGGCATTTAACGGGAACATATATTCAAAAATGCATCCATCTTTTTGGGATTTGTTAAAATACTTGGTTTTCATATCCAGAAAGCCGAGTCGGAAAATCGGTGGGTGTCAGTAGCTATAAGGAGAATAATACTGGTTCGAGTTTTAGCACCGGTCGAATATTAATTTTCAATGTACTGGTTGCTAATGACCATTAGTGACTCGTGAACTTCTACGATGTATTGACTACAAGTTCGTTAGTCCTCGTACGGAACTAGAGATATTCCTGTGGTATCGTATTATCCCACTTCGTAGTACTAACATATTGCTGTTACTTAATATGTATTCACGTATGGTAAACCAGAACCCAGACATAAAGCAAACTGAACCTGTAATTTTAACACTTTTTTTCTGGGGCTCAAAAATAGCTAAACTCCATTGTGCTGTGGGTGTATCGGTGACTTCACATTTAGTGTCGTGAATGATACCCCAAACTGTTGTAAGGAGGTCATGAAGCCAGGCAGTAGACTACAAGCGAGCACTCTCGGAAAAACCATGGTCGATGCGCCATCAACGCGAAACGACCTTTGGGTGATTTCGCCGAGGTAATTAATCTCGGTAATTAAGTTGTAGAAACCAAAAAGCTAAAGAAGAATGTCCGGAAATTAATAAACGAGGAGTTTTAAGCCTCCATCGGCTCTGTGTTTAACGATGAAATGTTTAACGACGAGTCGTCAGTGATGGATCTCGTAGTTAGTTAGTTTCACGTGGCGTGATAGAGAAACAGCTTTCAAAAATTCCAGGTAAACCAGTTAATTCGATTTTTTTTCTTTGAGTTTTGCGAAACGTGTGTCTTTACCTAAGTGTGAAATAAAGTTGGGTGTTCACCAACTAGAAATCTTCTGATTATCCTGGCTTGCATGAAACGCCCATTACAACGACCTTTGCAGGGCCCCCATGGCAACGCACTATTGAAAATGAGGCTCGAACTAACCACGCCTTCTTCGCTTTTGATGCTGTCGTAATCGACGCTGGTGCAACGATGTTTGTATGATAGATGTGTCGGCACGTTTGGTTTGAGCAGGCACAGCTTCCTTATATGTAGAAAGGCTTAACACTCGGTTTAATGTAGCATTCGAAGCGCAGCTTCCAAGAACGTCAAAAACTGCCGCGAGGCACACTGAAAGCACGAACAGCGAAGAACAAACTGCCCCAATCATAGCATTGATTAGTGTTAACGGGACGCACAAGAACGTGGTAATCTACTCGTTATTAGATTTCCCGGTGTTGCAGCACTAAACGAACATTATTTTATGGTAACGGTGACCCTTCAAGTATTCATGCGATTTATTGCTATACGTCAAACTATCGTTTAATACAGTTTTAATGAAAATAGAAAATGACGTCGCCCAATAAACAGTACAATACGCACGTATACCTTGGTCCTTCTTCTGTTTGAAATTCATGCAATAAAACCTCCGGAGTCTTTGTTTTGACGTCGAGTGGTATGCAGCACGAAGTCGTTATTCTTAAACTTTTAATAATTTAGTGCCAATGCAGTGTTTCAAGTTTAAAATCCGCACATCACGCGTCACGAGTACTTTTCACAGTTCAGTCCAGATAGGGATGTTTTTAAAGTCAGCGGCTTGCGAGTCGCTTGGCCTCGGGGAACGTTTTCCCATTGATATAACAAACGGGCAGCGTTTCCGCTTGCAAGCGAGTCGCAAGCCGCTGACTTTAAAAACTCCCCTCATGCTAGAGCAGTTCTTTGTGCAGCGTGTTGGCAGCGCGACTGGCTGCAGAATCGGCAGCTTAGTAGGTGATGCTTCGAATATCTATTGTCAAGCCGTATGTATAAAGGTAGCTATGGAGCAGGACGCTGTGTAGCTTTAAAAAAAATTGTAGTAAAAATGGTAAACAGTTTAGTGTGCACACCCTTGGTTAAACAATCGATTAGTCCATGTTGTTTTTTATGTGTACCCTTCAGCGGCCATACGAATTGCGTAGTCTTAGTACGCATGTATAATTAGTGAATATAAAAGTTCGTGGAGGCGGAGCATAATGTGATGACATGAACGTAATGATGGCGTTTTCGGAGTGAACTGGGACAGTTTTGTGAACAAGAAACAGATACACTTCTATATTTGCATAAATTCTTTACTTAAATTGTTTACACTTTAATTTCGTTACACTTTACAGTAAACGGCACCTTTGACAGGGCCGCTTTACGGATTCTTTTTTTAAACTTTTGTCTTTAATTAATAATCGACAGCCGAAACAATTTAAGGCTAGTGTGGCTGAACCGGCCCAATTTTGAACATTACCAGAATTTTGAGAAGAAGAAATATCTGGTAAAAGGAGGTGCAAACCCGGGGATTCAATCCAGGAAACCTCCGATCATCATAGGGCAAAAAGATTGTCCAGAATTGTCCAGAATAGTTCCCATAGCCACTGAAGGAGCATGGTAACCTGTCACGCTACCTTGGCGGGCAGTCCTGGTGGGGACTTGGCCAAGATCCTTTTTCCAGGGGTTTGACCAGCTCCGCAAACCTCCAGCAACCAGGCTCAGCCACGATGACCACTACATATTCGAATACATATTATAATAAAAGAGAAGGGGTGAGTTAAGCCATAAAAACTGTTTTTTTTTTCAGGGGTGCCATTCACTGTAAAGTCCAAGGAAATTACAGCGTAAACAATTTAACTATGGATAAGATATGGGCTACAATATTGTTTCAAACGCAAAAGCAAGCACACAAAATCAGTGTATAACACATCTTTTTTTCAAAATACATTCCCACGTGCTCACGACTCATAAACTTCTTGCACATGTTAAATTTGTAGTTAGTTACTCTTTCGTGGTTAATACTTAATAGATTGCAGTATTGCCTACATTTTTAGACGTTCCATTTAATTTCAACAAAGCAATAAATAATGGTGCGTGCGTCTCGTAAACACCAGGTTTCCAGCCAAAAATTAAATTATGTATTTGTTCTTTTTTTTTTTTTTTTTGGTGCGAATTCTTTTTGAAATAGTGGCATTCGCTACTGTCGGATGCACAACGTGAAAGAAAAAAAAACAAATAAATGTAAAATGAAAAAAAAAAAAAAAAACGTAAGACCGTCACTCGTCTCTGCCAGAATTTATTCGCTTTTATTTTATGTACTTTCACAATCTCAAATATTGCGATAGCGCATGATAAATGTTTAATGGTCCTCAACGTTTTCTGCCTCCTTCTTCACGGATGCATTTTTCACGAGTAAATCGGAGCTTGTAAGTTAATTATTGCGCCTGAATGAGCTGTGCATAATTACGCAGTTTGGTGATGTTTCATTTCAGAAGTTAGATGGAGATTTTAACAAATTTTAAATTTTCTAATGGCAGTACGCTTTACTGCTTTCAGGCGAATTTTCCCGTCAAACGACTAACACCCATTATCATCTTTGTTCACGAGCCCATCCCTATGTTCGCATGCATGAAACAAACTGAGAATATAGCTGAATCGATTTTTCACGAAGTTTGATACCTGGAATCTTTTGTCGACCAAATTCTAATTTTATGGAGAGAAGGAAAATTTTGGGCACAATTTGAGATTTTAAAAATACTAACTCGAATATTAATGGACAGCGCATTACTGTGAAAAGAAATATCACTGAATAGCATGATACATTCTACTTTAGTAGGCATTTAATTTAGTGGTCATCGTGACTGAGCAGTGAGAGACCTCAGCCTGGTTGCTGGAAGGTTGCGGATCTGGTCGAGCCCCTGGAAAGGGAACCTTGGCAAAGTCCCTGCCAGGACTGCCGTGCTCCTTCAGCGGCTATGGGAACTATTCTGGCCAATTCTGGACAATCTTTAGGACCCAACGACGATAGGAGGTTTCCCGGTTCAAATCTCCGGGTTGTCTCCTCCCTTTACCAGATATTTCTTCTCTTTAAAATGTCTGGTAATGTTCAAAATTGAGCCGGTTCAGCCATACAAGCATTAAGTTGCTTCGGCTGACTTAATGCTCGAAGAAATTAATTTAAAAATAAAGAAAACAAAAATAATAAAAAGACATTGAATTCTGACACCACAATTACTTGGTCGAAATGCTATCTCACAATATTGGCTCCATTACGTTTCTTTGTTTAATACTAACATTTGCAGCTAATTCCTTTTCGTTCTTTAACAGTGATTTTTTTTACATACAATTCGTAATTATTTTTCTGTATTTACTACACTAAAAGAATTTCCACTGAAGGCCTACCAATCCCTCACGACCCCCTTCAACCAAGAAAAACTACGGGTCATTCAAAACTCAATTTAAGCCGTTGAGGTGAGCTATTTGATTCTTCTCCACTTCCCCCCCCCCCCTCCCCTTTGTTCCCCGGTAAAAGACACCCATAAGTTTATAAAACAATAGGTATTTTAATTTTCGGCCGTTTTAACTCATTAAGACCTTGTCATCATATAAAACGAAATACACGCATTATTGGGAATGAAATGGGCAATTACATGAAATAACAATGCTTGAAGCTCAGTAAGATTACAAAAAAAAAAAACACCAGTATACTCAATATGGTGCAATCAAAACAACGTTATCTTACGTGACATATACAAACGCACGTCGCCATCACGCAAGGTAAAACATACTAAAAGCATCCAACTTTTTCAACGTGTTCTAACCCATTTTTTTCACTGGGTTCTTTAAATGTGACCTGGATTGTGCTAACATCACCACAGTAGTCTGCATGTTTAACCACTGCAATAGGCATGGAAGACCCAACTACGATCAAACTTTCTCCAGTCCAAAGCTCTTTTTCGGTGTTGTGATGATGTCGTTTAATCATCACGACAAGGATCAAAAGTGTGTCGGCCAAATTTTTACAAGCAGCAAAAAAATTGGGTGCACCATTAATCGCCTGATACACGGCAAAACAAGGCTTGAACACCACAGGGCGCAAGTGTGTCCCTCAAGAAAGCCATCATCTCCCCACAAAAAAAAATGGATTGGACTTCCATTCCATTTGTGCCAGGCCTCATGAGCCCATTCGCCGTATTGTCAATAATGTTGTATTACAGTTTTGTCGTGCCAGTGATTTTCTGTGCATCAGGCGATTTCCCGATTGCAAATTTTTTAGCTGAACGACTTTATAGTCTAGCATTGGTGTGCTCGGCAGGTACGCCAGTACTTGTGAAGGTTTGACTGCACCTCTCTTGAGTGTAATGGTGTTTTTTACACTTTGGTACGGTACACTCAAACCAGCAGGGTGTTTGGAAATTTGTGTCGAAAATTTTCAGGGCTGAATTCTACCATGAAAACAAGTAAAAAAAATTCCTAATGAACATGGGTCCAATTCTGCTTCGTTTTGGAATTAAGACCTTGCCGAAGGTAACGAATTTTTGAATTATTACAGTCGTGGTAGACGGAATGACGAATTCCAAATTAAATGACCACTGATTTAATTAAATAAACAGTAATGATAATAAAAATTCTCTGGAAAAACCTCCCTTCCAGAATCTGCTGTTAAGTATTGTTTTTTTTTTTTAATTGTTTTGAGTCTCACTAAAATTGTTTGTCAACACTAAATGTTCTGTCTACAGATAGATCTTCATTATTATTATTGTTTTATTCAATTAAATTAATGGTCATTTTGTTTGCATTTTGTGATTCCGTTCACCATAATAGCAATAAACCTCAAAAGTTGGTTACCTTAGGCAGGGACGTGTAATTTCAAAACGAAGTAAATTTGGACCCATCATGCTTATTAAGAATTTTTTAATTGTTTTCATGGGAGAAATCAGCCCTGAAAATACTCTATTTGACACCGATTTCCCATGAAAACAAGTATGAAATACTGAAAGTTGAAAGTTGATGCTGAGAATAGTAATTTCGAATATGCGTCTGAACACAAATATAAAATTGACATCACGCCGGGGGGGGGATTCAGAGTCTGCCAGTGTGAAAAGGCGGTGAGAAGTCCCTAATTTTGTGAAGTCACAGATAATCAACCGGGGGTAAGGGGGGGGGGGATCGGGGGTCTTTCGCTTCATCGGAAACAAGGGCGGGAAGGGGGGAGGTGGTCGGTGTTTTTATTTTCTGTGGGGTTGCAATTTTCTAAGGGGCTGTGACATGGGGTTGGCAGTAAAAAAGGGCAAATTTATGGTGCATCATTTGTGTAGTCTCTTAATTTTTTTATTTTTTGGTTGTTTTCAAATGCAAAGAAATTTGTTTTTTCCTTTACTAAACGTTGTAACATTCTGGACGGGAGGTCTTTCGAGAGAATTTTTATTATCATTACTGTTTATTCAATTAAATCAGTGCTCAATAGTTTGGAATTCGTGACTCCGTCTACCACGACTGTAATAATTCAGAAGCTCGTTATCTTCGGCGAGGTCTAATTCCAAAACGAAGCAGAATTGGACCCATGTTTATTAGGAATTTTTTACTTGTTTTCATGATAGAATTCAGCCCTGAAAATTTTTGACACCACTTTCCAAACACCCTGTATGTTTACCTTCTGGGTGATGACATCATTGGTTTGTATACGTTGCTTACCAAGATGGCGTTGGTTTGACTGTACCTCTCTTGAGTGTAATTGTGTTTTTTTTTACACTTTGGTACGGTACACTCAAACCAGCTAGAGTGTATACGGGTTTGTATACGGGTTTGCGATGTATACAAACCCATATACAGTAACACGAAACTACCAAGAAACTACGCATTTTAAAGTAACTAGAAACGAAAAAGCAAGCAAGACACTAACACGAAGCTAGCAAACACTGACTCTAACAAACTAGAAACTTACAAAAAAATTAGCAAGCATTTAACATGAAACTAGCAATACACTAACAAAAAACCAACAAAGACAGCACTACGAAACAACCAAGAGACTATGAACTTGAAAGTAACAACACGAGAAAGAAATCATTCAACTTACTGCGAAATCAGTAAACTCACAAGAAACTAACGTTAAAGTCGGAAGAAACCTAACATGAAACTATAGGCAATGCACTACTAGCACGAACCTGGAAAGAAATTATCTTCAAACAAGCGGCTACAGCGACTGCCTAGTCGCACCGGTCTTATGTACTGTTCCTCCACTTCCAATGTTGAGGCGCACACCTCTATCACGCACTACAACAGCTAACTGTATTATACTAATCTAAAAGCAGCAACCATCACAATTTCCGGTTAAAATTGTGTTAGCTTTTAGGCCTATTTTACATTTTAGAAGTTATTGTCAGCTTTTAAGCCTAATTTTAACCAACAGTTTTAATTTCGTAAGTAGCAGCTAACGGAGATTTGGATTGCATAGTAAGCCTATTCATTTTTGCAACATGGGGCCCCTTTGGACACCCAGTTAACGTAACGTGCAACGTAGCCCATATAGATCAGTGGTAGTAGGGAAATCACGAGAGAGACGCCGTTGATGAAGCCAACAGCGACTTGTATCAACTTGACGTTGCCGTGGTAACATGATTTTAGGCCTAATTTTCATTTTTAGGCCTAATTTTTTTTATTGAGTGTTATCCTAGGATTTCAATTCGACGATCAAATGTTATTATTTAATTGAGTTACGTACAAGAAGTCTTATTAGCTATAAGGAAGTAACGATGTTTTAATTTGCCGTGTTATTTAACTAATTCCTCACACTGAATCCAACGTTGTAAACCGTGGTCGTATCTATCTAGTACCGTTGCGAAGTTGAAAAAAGCGACGGATGGACTGACGGACAAAGTCGTTGCAATAGTCTTCTCAGCCGGTACGGCTGTACAGAAGACTAAAAAACCAAGATTATTAAAAGGGGTGCCAAGTTTCCGCCCCAAACAATGATATCCATGCACCTAAAACCAAACAAGGATAGTAACAACCCCAAGGTTAAAAAAAAAAGTGTCCACTTTGCAAAGCAGTAATATCTACCCAACACCAACATAGCACAAAAACCGCGGTTTCTAAGAAGTGCACGTAATAATTGAAATGTAGTGATAGCCACCGAAAACAAAGAACGATAGCACGTTACTCCAAATTTCTTTAAAAAAGAGTTTGCTTTGAAAATTAGTAATATCCTATCCAATTACAACAACGGCGGTAGAAACCAAAGAAATATCTAAAAAAAAAAAAACGTGCACCTTGCAAAGTAGTTATATACACCCAAAACCGACAGCAGTAGTAAGAAATACCAAGTTTCTCAAACGTGTCCGACATGCAAAGTTGTGTAGTCCGCCAAAACACGACTACAGTCGCAAGAAACACAAGTTAGTAAAAAGTGCTTTGCAAATCAGTGAAATAAATTCTCAAAACTAATAATGATTATAAGAACCGCCTTGCGAAGCCATGATAAGTAACAGCTATGTCACCCCTGGCGAACTGTGTTGGATTTATCACACGATGGGCGATATCCTGCACATGGCCAATCCGAGAGGATTGTGTCAAGGTGACGTCGAGGCCGAAAGCCGAGCACCATCGAGGGTACCATGTAAGGGTCATCGGCCATCGGCTCATAAATCCGATCAAGTTGTGATATAATACATGATAATTTATTGCACGGTTCCTAATTCTCTAAACAAACAAAATTATTGACGTAAATGTTTGGAGAGTTTACTGGGGTAAATGGAAAGTCATGATGCACAGCCATGATAACTACTCAAAAATCAACAGCAGCAGCATGAAACACGAACTGTGTGCACCTTCCAAAGTGTTGATATGCATCCAAAACAGACAAAGGCAGTATGAACGACCAGATTTCTACAATCCAAACTATTCTCCCCACCTGGCCTCGTGGGGACAAGCACGATATCTGGAGTGATATGCGGCGGAAGTTGAAAAAATGCATGGAATTCTTTCAACTCTAAATCGTCGTAAATCTTAAAATCAAGGTAACAACAAGCACACTATACTGTCCGCGGCCTATCTTGAGTTCGCCCCAGAACGACACAGATAATCAATTGTATGTTTTGGGTAGCAGAGTGCCTTGTTGATATCCGAGATGGTTACACAAATAATGGCGGCCGTCGATTAATGCCGCCCCCTCCAGGAAAACGTAGCCGCTCATAAAATACTGCAGGACTCGAGACAAACCGCGTACACAATACACAAGCTGCTTCCTCACGAAATGTGAGATTTAAAAAGAACTCATATTCTGACTGTGAAATTGAAGGCTGTTTTTAAATTTATTTATGGGGGGAATGTCATTGTAGCTATTCGCTGTTGAGTGAAAGACGAAAAATTGCTTTGCACCTACTTTTTACAAAATATATTTCTTCGGCCGTGCTTGGCATGGAACAGAGGGAGGCTGAAAAAATATACGATAAAAATATTTAAAAAATAAATAAAACATTATAGTCAAAACTGAAGGTTCCATTGAACATTTAAAATCGCTTGGAGCATTGCCTTCATATCGAAATCGCCAAACGCTTCCTCGTAATTATTTTAAGGGTTTTTTTTTTCCCACCTTGAAGATTATTATCGACTAGCCAGTAAGGAATAGAATTTAGACATTTATGAAAACGACGGAAAAAAATAGTGAGGCTCTCTACTATCAAACTGAAGTTATTAGATTGACATTTAAAATCGCTCCAAGCAACATTTTCGGCAAGGTTGTGACGCAAATCCAGAAACGAATAGCTATGCCATATGGTGAGATGTCGAAAATTCTTGGCCTTGGTTTGGCACTTGTTAAAATCATGTCAATGAAATATGTTGAAGAACATACCTAAAGATTCAGAAATGGGGATGTGGATGAGTGCCTGACTCTATAGAGCAGTGAAATTTGCCGCCATATTGGCACCAGTATGGGTTTTGGAGGGCATAACTACAAGGTGCACTACATAAAAATGGAGGGGAAAACAACGGAAGAGCGGACTTTGTAGGCTTAAAATAACATTGTTTTCTCCAACAACAAAAATCGCGTGAGTTAGGTCTAAGAAATCACTCTTCACAGCATCGGCTTCAGTATGACGCCCTTCTGTTTCTATCTGCAGTGCCCCTTGCAGCTAACCCATTAAGGCTCCAGCATGGAGTTACATACAATAATACTACGTCGTGTCACTGCTCTATACCATGCTCAAGGGAAGGTCTGACCTAATGGTATTTCTTAAGACTTGGGGAAAAAAGAAACAATGAGTGTTGGTGGCAACTGTTCTCACACTTCTCTTCACAACTCTAGCAAATCCTGGCATCTCTTTTGAATTTAGTATGATTCGTAACGAAAGGCTACTACTACTACTGCAGGAAGCAAGCAATATAATGGTCCGGATCGAGGGATGTCAGGAAATACATCGACAACCTGACCTTCTTACTATCATCCGTAATGGCCAACTATATTTTAACAAGCGCTTGCCGCAGGGCTGCCTAGAGGGCTTCTGTCCCTTGTGGCTTCTGTCCCTAGTCCCGTGACTTCAAGGGGGTCCCTTCCGCCAACTACAAAAGGGATGTTCAGTATGTTTACCGGCATATAGAGCAATGACACGACGTAGTATTATTGTATATAACTCTATGCTGGAGCCTTAATGGGTTAGCTGCAAGGGGCACTGCAGAGAGAAACAGAAGGGCGTCATACTGAAGCCGATGCTGTGAAGAGTGATTTCTTAGACCTAAAACGCGCAATTTTTGTTGTTGCAGAAAACAACGTTATTTTAAGCCTAAGAAATCCGCTCTTCCGTTGTTTTTTTCTCCATTTTTATGTAGTGCACCTTGTAGTTATGCCCTCCAAAACCCATACTGGTGCCAATATGGCGGCAAATGACACTGCTCTGTAGGCCCTGGCTTACGAGTGCTCTGTGAGGGGCCCTGCTGGCACGGATGTACTCTATGATACTACTAATTGACGTGCAGACACGGATTGAATTGAAAAAATCCACAAAAGAGCAAATTAAAAAAAGACCCCTTGTCCCTAAGATTACTTGTCCCACACATAGGTGTGAAGTGGGCCTAAAGAAAATGTGGAGCTGTAGGCCCAATTAGACCTATGGCCGGTCGTGCAGACCTATGGTGTGCCGTGTAAAAACTGGAGGGCCATCATGAGTTAAATACACGAAGTTCAGTTTAGGAATACTCCAGATGATGTAATCATCAATGCTGCTATAGTGCATTATCCGGAAGTCATGAAACAAGGCAGATACAAAAGTGGCAATAATTAAATAATAACACAACATATGCATGGTTACAGTGTTTGCAAACTGACTAACTTATACTTGATTGCTAAAAACATTTCATGAAAATTCCAAAGTGTTTAAAACGGTTGGTGTAAACACTTGGATCTGTCTCTTCTTCTG
>JAHWFP010252940.1:0-10405 GCA_023313725.1 Lithobius niger
TTCCCCAGCAGAAACCAGCGTATTTTTAAAAATTCGGCTCGAATTTGAGTTCTTCTTCAACTTAAGAGATGTAATTTTCGTACGAATTCATTTCAAAATATTTTTTTCAAAAAGGGCTTCATGTACTAGGGGGGGGGGGGGCAATGCGACACTGTCCGGTGCTACTCACGTCACACCTAAAGTGTAAGGGAGGGAGGGAAAAGCAAACCAGCAATAATATTTGTTTGCCACTACTTTTTTTTTTAAATATGCCTTTATTTTTTTTTTTTTTTGAAAATCTCCAGTTGTTTGCTAGCCTACTATTTTTTTTTTCTATTTCTGCCTTTTTCCGCACCCAACTTTCATTTGTGCAGCCCCCGGTATTATTCGCTATCAGTTTTTCACATAATTCATGCTATCACATAATTTTCTTCCCCACCTCTGTTATGCACTAAATTTCTTACACCAATGAATGAATTTCTTAAATTACAGTTTAGAGGTTACTTCAACTGAGAGAATTTGCTTAAGTAAAAAAAAAATTCTGCTATCCTAACTTCAATTGCTTCCTCGTCGTCCCCCCCCCCCCCCCCAGTATCTACAGCCTTGCTTACTAAAGAGGGGTGGCCACTAGATAGGCAGTGGCGTAATTAAGTTGTGCAAGGCACCCGGGCTCAAGAGGCAAGGAGGCCAAACATTTAGAGCAGAAGTCGCAAATTTTGTAACAAAATTATTATAAAATAGGCCACTGCCATGAACACGAAAGTTTTTTTTTGGGGGGGGGGGGGGCTCTACGTTTTGCCCTTGCAACCCCCTTTGAAAAAATCTAGCTGCGGTACTGCGGCTCTGGGCATCGTTCTACAATGACGCCCTCTACCATTCGTCATATCGTCATATTTTGTAGCAAGCGAAGGAATACCCAAGAAATTTTTTTCAAAAAACAGACATGTTCTAGGTGCGTGTGTATTGACACGAAATAAATAAAGCAGCCCAAGGAGGAAGTGATAGTTGGTGGAATAGGCGGTGGCTCGGCCGTAGACAGAGACAAGGAGAACTAATCCGTAGCCCTCCTATCCACCATCCCACAAGAATATAACTGCCCTCCCTTCCCTCTTCACCCCAGCTACCAACGAATCTTTCTGCCTCCCCCCCCCCCCCAACTCTTCTCTCTCCATCAAATCCTCCTGGTCCCTACATACCACCACCGACACGTGCTTCAGGGACTTATCCTCCTCGCCCACAGGTCGTTTCCGTGTCCTCTCCTTCAGCCCTCCACACCAGATCACTCGTCTCAGGAGACCCAGACGTGCCATAAAGATCAAAACACTTCCCCAGTCACCACGATACATTCGTTCCTTCCCTACCTGTTCCTTCTGCCACTACCTCCTCGCAAATGTGCTTAATTATGTTGGTTGAATTTGTTTTGTGTACGGTAGTTTTGCAAAGTATGTCACGTGGTAGTGCAGTGGTTGTGTGGAGCGCGGAAAAAGTGTTAGATTATCAAAAAAAAAAAGTGTGGGTTATCAAAATTAACCCACGGTCACGTGTGTGGGTTTTCAGATTAACCGTATATAACGGCTACACTTTTAGCATTGGGATGTGTTGGCGTGACGTCACCGCCGTGCATTAAACCCTTTTATGCCCCTATCTAACTGTGAATACGACATGGATATCTTCTTGACTCTATTTGCATCTTTCGGCCCTTCCAGATAGGGCATATTTTTTTTCAAAAAAGGGCACTTACTCCAAAAAGGGGTAGCCCCCCCCCCCATGCGCGCCATTGGGAACTAAGGCTGGATCAATAACAAGCCGATGAATTGGAATTGAGTTGTTAAAATGGGAAACAAAAAGGAATTGATTTGAAATAGCAAATACGTAATATAGCAATTTTGATTGAAACATGGCAGTGACTTGGTTGGAATTGACTATGATTCATGAATTTGAATTGAAATTGATCTGTAATGGATGGTACTGCTTACCAACGGTATTTAGGTAGAAATGGATTTGCATTGACTTGCTGTTCACCTCATGTCTATAGGTAATTAAGTCAAATCCATTGACATCCATTGCCCATCCCTGCACCCCATCTAAACCAGGGCGCATCATCGCATGCCATAGGCGCGAAAAGTCGGAAGAGGGAAAAACTAGTCACAGAGCGGAAATTTAAAAGAAGAAACACGAGCAAACGTCACAAGTGTGAACGTTACAAGGGAGGACCGTCACAAGAGCGAAACTATTTTTCATTAAAATAATGGGTGACACAAACGCGGAAAGTCAAAAACGCGAAAGCCACACGCACGAAACAATCGTAAACGTAACCCGCAATGCTCTCCATATAAAGTACAGTTAGCAGAGGAAACGAAAATCACATCATAGCGTGAGGTTTGGCTGTTTGGCTTCATGACCTTGCGTGTCTGGGGGCGTGACAAGCACGGGCCATAATTCACTTGCTTCATGCAACCGCCACCTTATTATTACTGTGACCAAGTCTTGGTTGCCCTGTGCGAGTTTGTTTCCTACTTGGAACAGCAAAGAGCATTGATGACTTTAGTGATGGGCGATGCCAAGGAGCTATTCATGCGTCTTTCGTCTTTCTGTGTCAATAAAACTTGGCCATGCGTTTCCGGGATTGTATTCCCAAATCGGTGTATATTATGCTGGAGCCAGTCATGGAGCTAGCTGCAAGGTGCACTGGATAAACATGCATGCAGATAAAAAAAAAAAGAATGGCATCTTTATAGAATTTTCGCAATTTTCTTTTATTTGTTGGCAGTTACTGTAATTTTCAACAAGTGAAATCTTTTTCTTTTCCAATTTACAGCCTTAATAAATGTTTCGCCGCATAAGGGGTTGGACACTGTTTGTTAGGCCAAAGAAAACTGCTCTCACAGCACTGGCTTTGTGAAAGGTGCCGTTGTTTTTTAACTCCATTGTAATCCAGTGTCCCTTGTATTCAGCGGCGTCGTGCCATTGGGGACGGAGAGGCACGTGCCCCCCCCCCTCCCCTCCCTCCCCCACAGCCTCATCCCAATTTCCCCAAAATAGTCCTCTCTGTTTACTGTAATTTTAAAAAAGTGTCAATTTGAGTCTTCCAGCTGTCTCAAACTGATTAAAATTGCTGAAAATGCGTGAGCTTCCATCCTGCTGGGGGAGCTTACAGCACTCCCCCAGATCCCCTAGCTGGAAAAGGTTGTACCCTCCCCAATTTTGTGCGTGCACGACGCACCTGCTTGTAGAAGCTCTCCCGATGCTTGCTTAGTAGCAAATACGGCATTGTTGCTGTTGCAACGCTTAGTGATATTCGGACTGCACATGCGCGACGACTGAGACACGTCACTGACTGGCTGTGCGCATGTTTCAAATTGTCGATTTCAGCTGTAATTTTTGGAGCGAAACGAGCGAAGCTCCTTATGCTGTGATTCATTGGGGTTTCTTTGTGGTAAATCTAATAATAAAATACATTCAGGTCAGCAAGACAGGACAGGGTGGGGAGACCCACCATTTACGGTCAGCCTCCCATTAAATAAAAACATTAAAATAAAATAAAAAGTAAGTCATAAAAAAAACCATTATTGGTTATACTACATAGGCCGCAACAAATGCTGGCGAAGATTAGCCTTGTTCAACTCACGTTTAAACCCCTCCACCGACGTGGCAGCGACAACCACCTCGGGAAGGGCATTCCAAACTGGCACATCACGATATGAGAAAACATATTTTGTGGTCGAGACGACAACACTGACAAACAAGTTTGAGGTTATGCCCTCTAGTCTTAGTAAAAGTATGAAGTGCGAAAAAGGAAGCTCGACTGGTAGAAGATGGTGAAGAATTTTGTAGTTTAAGATTAAATCCACCTTTAGTCTACGGAGGTCCAGACAATCCAACTCGAGCCGTGCAAGACGTTCCTTATAGGGCAAAGAATACAGGCCAGGCAATGATTTTGTAATGCGCCTTTGTACGCATTCAACCTTGTCCACGTGTTTGAAAAGATGAGGAGACCAGACCTGACTTGCAAACTCCAACGTCGGACGCACACAAACTTTATACGCCCACAGCAATGTTTTCCAGTTCCCATATGTAAAGCAGGTTCGAACAATAGCTGCACGACGATTCGTAGATATTATGTGGCAGCAGTGAAGTGAAGATTTGAGGTCAGACTTAAAGAAGATCCCCAAACTCCTTACCGATTCAATCAGATCTTTGATCAGATCCAAAGAATCATCAATTCTGTAGTCAATTAACGCGTGCGAATTTTCCACATGCAGGCGCATACATTTGTCTGTAGCTATTGGCAATTGCCATGTTTCCGACCAAACTACCACTTCGTCAATAATTTCCTGCAATGAGACTGCATCCTCAGAGGAGACAATTGGTGATTGGTATGAGTGCAAGCTGAGATCATCCGCTAATTTCGACTTAATTGCCGAGGAATTTGAACGATGTAGGTGATTGTTGAAATCTGTGACATCACACACCAAACTGGGTAAAGAGCAAAAAAGCCGTCATCAGTTGTGTCTCTCTTCATCGGTAACGACACTTGTGGCGTTATTTTATAGAGGAGTGAGGAATGCAAATGTTGTGATGTGACAGAAGGAGGGGTAAATAAAACGCAAAATGTGCTTGACGTAATTTTGTACGGCCACTAATACGTGGGAAAAAAGGAACTGAAAGTGTTATTGATATTGTTTGACCGCAATATCAAGCGGTAAGAAATCAAACGCGTACGCCTAGGGGTGGGGTGGGGGAAGTCGCGAGAGGCACATCCCCCTCCCCCCTCCCCCAAAGGAAAGTGGCGCCACCATATCACAGGTCAAACCTTGTTTTTAGTGAATTTTGTATGATAATACATGTCATAAGTGTTTCAAATTGTCATGTAGGACCAAAATTTACAATTTAAAAATTAGAAAAAGAAAAAGAAAAAGAAATACTGCTGAAGATGTTGAAAAGTGCACTCCCCTTCCTCCCCAAAAAAGTTGCTCCATGAGCCCAAGAATTGCTCTTAAAGTGTGTTAAATTTCAGCGCTCCCCAGACTCTGCTGGGAAGCTTACAGCGCTCCCCCAGACCCCCTACATGGTTATACAATTTTTATTTTAGTAGCACAGGCCGCCCCTTCATTTACTGCAACCCCATACAAAATTACTGTGTATGCCACTGTATGAATTTTTTTGTGGCGTACAAACTAAAATGCACTAAAATGTTGTGTGCAAAGATTTTCAATTATTGTCAGTGTTGTATTTAAGTGTTTACTGGCGTATGGATAAATAAACGCATATATACTGTAGTCACATAATTGATTTCTGCAAATCACATTTACTCATCCGAGCGTGAGATGTTGCAATACAGGTGTTTTCCGTTGTGTTGTTGAGGCATCCCGGAGTTAATGTCTCGTAAGAAGACAGGCTACCTCGTAGTTATCGGAGGCTACATCGTTGGGATCAAGTGAGGCCAGTTGGCACGCAGTTTACCATGGTATCATCCTGGGTGAGGTACTCAGATGCATGGTCGGGCCACTAGCCTTTTATATGGATTCCGTTACTGCCGCTCTGTTATCAACGCTGCTGAAGATCTGGCTAAAACCCGAATACTTCCGAAAATGTCAGGTAAGAATTTCATCTTCAACTCGAGTCTTTCATGCACCGAAGCACCCGGTACCCAAGCTTCCGTTTGTCATGAAATTTCAACTAAATCAGAACAAATTGCGAACGTTGTTGTGTTTCAAACACAATCACAGACAATAAAGCAGTGATAATAACGTCATTTTACAGGTTTTGGACTTTAGTTTAACACTTTTGCACTTTGCTTTAACATTTATGTATTTGGATTTAACGCTTTTAGACTTTGCTTTAAAATACTTTTGCTGACGTTACAATATCAACAACAGTAAAATCGGTGTCTACTGGACTAATCGGACTAATTAGTTGTGAAATCGGACTAATTTCACAACTTATAGATTTAGAATTTTACCACATTGTTTCCCTCCTTATCGGTAAGAAAATTGGAGGTGGGGGGTCGACGATAGTTTCTACGGCTGGGCGTTGCAAGCAAAGGTAGGTGACAAGTGTGACGGATGGTTGGGGATTCAACAAGGGCGAAATTTAGGTGACTTCATTATTTTGTGTATGGGCCTTTTTTTCCGTTGCCTCCCATGACTACATCGAGGCCGGCGTGGAGGTTTCCTGTACGACAATTCCGGGCTTTTTACTTTGGTTTAACTTGATTCTTGGAGCGTCATTAACAGAAATTCTGTAAGCAAGTTGTAAAATTACCGCAATTCATTACGTTACTTGCAATAATCTGCTTAATTTACCAGTGTTAATGCAATGTAGAGAAGCATTATAAATTCAAGGGCAAAAGTGTTAAAGCAAAGTGCAAAAACGTTAAATTCAAATGAATAAATGTTAAGCATTTCGCAAAAGCGTTAAACCAAAGTCTAAAACCTAGTATTAACTCTGTGGAAGACTTCCTGGATGTAAAAGGCTTAAAGGGATATACCTCCCAGCGTCATTTTTCTCATCCTCCACATCAAGTACGGCCCCAAAGGTCTATTTCGTTACCTTACCGGTTAAAAATCCTTTTTTAAATGTGGCGTCTTTCTGTTGAATATTGTGGAGTCGTCACTTGTGTGCTCCACAATGGCAGCCATCAATTTCATGTCAATATGTTAACCCTACCAAGATACCCCTTTAACTACTAATAGGCTATTCCATAATTATGTATTGTATTAAGTTGCATCACATGACTTCCTGTTATAACTGTATTTAAAGAGAAGTAAACAGGAAGTTCGCTGTCTTATCAGCTGTAGCCTACACTCTGGTAGTCCGTGTGTTTATTACCATTGGTGCCCACGCTGGGCTAAGGTGTGTCCCCGCCTAGGACATCACAAATATAATGGAACTTTATTTACGACGACCCGTAAGTATATGATGCATTGCGCGCTTACCATAACAATAACCATGACGTTTCATCTCTGTGTGTGCATGTACTAATTTGCTAATAATTACCATGAGATCAAATATCTAAAAGCGTAATGCGGTAAAAATTAAAATTAATTATTCCAATAGATCACCGAAGCAAAATTATAAGACACTAGCCTAGAAAATTATAAATTGTGATTTTAAAATACGAGAATCAATCCGGTTTGTGATGACACGATTAATGCGTTCCTGCTGGTTCGTCTATTAAGCACAATGCCAAATGAGACAGTAGCTATACGTTCTCCAACGCAGCTACTATCTCAGATGACCTTTAGTGTTCGTATATACGCGGAAGGTGACCAGTACGAACTGTTATATAACAGGCGGAATGTTATAAGGCAGGCCGGGTGTCCCTTTAACGTTAGAAATTCGTCGCGTCGTTCATTTAGCCGCCGATTCTGCCACCAGTCGCGCTGCGAGTGGGAACACCCAAAAAATGAACTGCTCTCATGCGGATTGAACTGTGGAAGGTACTCGCGACGCGGTATGCGGATTTTAAACTTAAAACATTGCATTGACACCAAATTATTAAAAAGTTTAACAACAATGGCTTCATGCTACGTACCTCTTTGTTCACTCCACGACAAAACAAAGTCTCCGGAGGTTTAATGTCATGAATTTCAACGAGAAGAAGAACCAAGGTTACTTGTGTATCTAGACATACACTAGTGTGTCGCGCCAAGTTAGGCAACAGTTAGCACAACAAACATCACATCAATTCAATTGTCGAGGTTGTAAACCATTGTAGCGCGGCGCCATAGCGTCAGTGTCTTATATCTTGAAGCATAGTTGGGTACATTTCAGGTACTTAAGGAAAAATAATAATGCGGTACAAAAGCGTAAATTGTGTTGAAATCAAGAGCAATGACCCACCTGACAAAAATTAATTCGTGTAGGAATGCCAGCTAAGCTGCTTTCAATGTAAAATCTGAACCTCAATAACGTTGTAAATGTGTAACTAGCTAGAAGCGATGCAGAAGCGCAACAATGAAACAAGAACGCACAATGCAATATATCCGCCATTGCAGTGCTGAGAGCCGATCTCTTGCATCAAAATGGCGGATTGGCTCTCAGAACTAAAATGGCGGATGCATTCATGATTATTTTAGACCAGCAATACTACATTTTTAAAAACGTTAAAGGGCACTTACATCCATTTTGACATGCATGTTTTACTTTTGGATCACTTCTGCATCGTTACATTGTTAAAAGAGGACTGAGAGGTAAAAACCGGGTATTAACTAGGCTTTAAACACGGTTTTACTACCAACGCTACTCAAGCGGTTTTCAAACGACACTGTAAGTCTGTGCAAGAACGCACGACGACCAAATTTCATTATTAATACTTCGGCATTAAAAATAATACCGCACAACCAGCCTGGATAAGGGAAAGACACAATCGAATTCATGAGACCTAATTTAGCTGCGTTTTTCTCTTAGCTTTTCCGCTTTGTAGTAACGGCGGTGCAGCTAAGTTGACGCGTTGCGTCGGACACAACCCCTGAACAATTTGTTGTGAATTCAATTGCCCCTTCCAGTTCTAGTTAATAAGGTACGAATTAAAACTACAATTATCAGCACCACGCTTTGATTTACCACACAAGCAATTCATTTTGAAAAGTTTTAAGATTAAGAATAATTCCCAACTAGGCCACTAATTCATCTGCCAAATTGAAAAAATTGACAGCTTACCACAAACTTGATGCACAGAAGTAGTTGCAGTACAGCGGAAATTAACTAATCCTAATTTTTTTTATTAACCTAGGCATCACATTGTCGCCATCTGTGATGTATCCTGGCTTGTTGGACACTCGTGAGTTCTTGACCTAGATTAATTACTGAGACTTGGCTATCAAATTTGTGGACATTTAATAATTGTTACAAAGCTTTATATAACATTGTCACATGTTAAGCAGTCACGTGGTAAACGTATGGTAGTAACATAAGTATGACAATGTATGGCAAGTATAGTTGGCAGTATATAGTATCGCACACTACTACTCTATGGTGAGTGGGAGAGTATCCCTAGGTAAAATGGGAAGGGTTAACATCTTGGGATTTAGGCTAACTTGCCGTGCCACAAGTGACGAACGACACTGACTCTTTAGCAGCGATTCAGTAGTGTCAATGTTCACCCATTGCATCAAAAGGTATTCTACCGTCATGAATCATGACTCTCGGTCCAAAGATGGTTTCAAGAACATTTCTTTGAATGTTTTCAGAACAGAATCTAAGTCTTGGTTCGTTTTCCGCACAATTGGGAACCCCTCGATGCTATTTTTCACTTAGCCCAGAGAAAATCATCTGCACTTAAAGGGACATACCTCCCAGCGCCATTTTTCTCGATCCTCCACATCAAGTACGGCCCCAAAGGTCTATTTACTTACCGTTAGTCTTTCCCTTGTTAAAAATCCGTTTTAAAATGTGGCGTCTAGTCTAGGAGATTTTCTGTTGAATAATTGTTAACTTCATTTACTGCGTCCGGCAGTATATGATGCATTGCGCGCTTACAATAATCACGACGTTTCATCTCTGTGTGAACATGTACTAATTTTCTAATAATTACTAAGAGATCAAAAATCTAAAAGACTAATGCGGTAAAAATTAAAATTAATTCTCCCAATAGATCGCCGAAGCAAAATTATAAGATACTAGCCTAGAAAATTATAAATTGTGATTTTAAAATACGAGAATCATTCCGGTTTGTGACGACACAATTAATGCGTTCACGCTGGCTTGTCTATTAGGCGCAATGCCAACTGAGATAGTAGCTGCGATTTTCGCTGCGAGGAACGAAGTTACTGTCTTAATTGATCTTGACTATGATAAATGCGTGGATGCGATCGACGCGTAGCTGTTATAAGGCAGGCGGTATGTTGCTTTAACCTGAAAAGGCATATGGAAAACTTAACTTTTTTTGCGGTGGGGGGTCATCGAAAATTTGGAGGCTACATTTGGAGGAAAGTTTACAGATTGACAAAATTTTGTTTCATCTTACAATCATTTATTTTCCAGTGCTTAAATGTTTGTTTCGTCTGACGGATGACCATTAAATACTAACGGTTTGAGACCGTGGATGAGATAAGACTTGCCACTGGATTCAAGGACGCCATTAGGTCACAACGCACGATCGACCAACGTGAAACGGGAAGCCAGTAAAATAAAAGCGACAAATCGGGAAGTAGATCCATTATTGATGTCATCGCACTGTTATGGGAGTGCTTGTGCCCTTGTGGCGTTACGGTTAACCCCCCGGAACTAATTGACTGAAAATGACATGACTTAATAGGCAGTTGTAATCGATAACGTGTGTACCTTCTGCCTACCGATGATTGATCGGCTGTAAAATGACACGTTAGCCGAACTGGAGCAAAGCAAACGCAAGCACTAATTTCATGCTTTTACAAACATCCAATTTGCACGTATCTGCACATGCTTACGGGTAAAGTACCTG
>JAHWFP010252941.1:8299-27531 GCA_023313725.1 Lithobius niger
AACCAATGGACAGCTTTTATAATTTGAATTAACAAGCAATTTGAATAAAAACTGAAATTTCGATACGCAATCAAAGGTAAAATTGTACTGGTGTGAAGTTGGTTATAGAATTAGAAATGTCATTTTAAAGGATGAACTTAACGGCATTATTTTAGGGCAACATTTTTAATTAGTGCCCATCTTGGTACTAGTTTGTTAAACGCAAGGCCAAGGCCAAGGTTTGAGAAACGTTTCCACACATGTGTAGCTTGAGTAATGATAGACTTCTGAATTATGATTAACTAATTTAACCAATTTTATATTGCAACGAATTTATAGTTCTTAACCAAATACAGTTAGAACATTACATTTAGTTTTTATCTAGGTCAGCGTAGTTGAAAGTTAAGATTCTCAGTTGTAAAATTTGAGCAGCATTTATTTTCAATTTGGTTAACTCATGCTAGTCAGCCCAAGGTAAACATTGTAACATCTCTACATCTAAGAGTGAAAATGAAGAGGATTTCACGGATTCCATGTGGCTAGAAATTTTGCTAATGTTGTTGCTGGTTAATCCTCGAACAAACTCATTTTTGCAGGCTGCTGAATGTCAACATGATCTTTAACTTTAAACAGCCAAAATAAAAAAAATGGGTCAACTCGAATCGTTTAAAAAAAAGTTACATGCGTACACTCAGCTATGGCAAGTAATGGCCCTAATTTATAAACTGGTAAATCGGAACAACAGAATAAATATGGCCGACTGCTACCTAATTGTGAAATTATTTATTTAAGCTTATAATGTAGTGTGGTGCTGTATGATTGCTATCATGAAATTGTGTAGCCTAACCTTATATAATATTTTCAACTATTCTTGACTGGGATGCACTACAATATTTTAAAATGCATAACTATAGTTGCCAAGTTCATAGCCTAACTTTGGAGGTGTCACTTAACGACATGTATGTCAAATTTGCATTAAATAAATGGAAAGTTCATGGCAAAGCCCAAAATATACAAATATATTCACACTCCTAACACAATTCAGCCATAATTTTAACAATCCACCCCTTGCCTGGTGGCATGACACTGTAAAAATAACCCACTTTGTCTTTTTCACAGATTTAGTTGGAAATATTGACTTTAAAACACCACCTAATTGTTCCCTAAATTTTACTTAAGTCTCACCTAATTTGCACCTTGTTCTTCAGCAGCATTCATCTGAAAATACTACAAACCACCAGACAGACACATTGGAATTAATATAATTTACGCATTCTTAAAACCTACCACAAACACCGAATAATTTAAACACTGTTCAACATTTTAAATAAATAATTGGAAACAATTTAAGAAGCATGCAGTTCAAATACGTTTTCAATCGGAATTCGTGTGTATCCATAATCTTTACATGCATTATCGGAAGTTTAGCTATGCGAGGTACTGCTTTTTTTTAAGTTTAACTAGTTAAATTATAATCATCCTTTCTTTTTTTATTCTCGTGGCTACGTCACTTTAATCCCAACTGGGATTAATTCCTCAAACGTACCGTATAATCGGAAACAGTGACGTGCTACTCGTAAATTTAAATTATGTGTTAACCTAAAGCAATTAAATTTTTACCAAAGACACATTGTACTACCAATGATTTATGCAAATGTTACCATCTTTGGTTACATAAAAAAAGCGGCAGCAAGTTGCAAAAATTGGGTTTAACTGTTTGCTAGGTTAATTACTGTTTAATTGGGTAAATTGTCATATTATATACTTTTGAAAATTTGATAAAGCATTTTAAAACGAATTTGATAATGTAGTACTATGGGTTATAGGCAATGTGCTTTATTTAAGAACTATAAACCGTATTAGGTTAGGGCCTCTCGATTGGGCCCTTGCTGCATGTTTGAGTGGGTCATTGAAGCAGTGTTCGCAATTTTTGGTCGTATTTTATTTCACCCATATCTTTGTATCTATAGCTGTTTAGTCGTCCCGTAATGGATAGATTGAAAATATGTTGCTAATCTACTGCTGACGTTAATATTAAAGCATTTATAAACATGATTGTGATAAATTTGAGTTACTTAAATGTGGTTTTGCTGACCTTTTCTCTGCTTATGAGATTCAAGTGCGATGGCTGAGGGACGATTGTTGGCATCCATTGTAACGTTGACGCCTTCTCGATGCGGTTCATGAAGTCAACGCTGCAACAATCGTTGAGTGGTGATGTGACGAAATAAAGAGGTACCATTGCTGTTATTGGAAGATTGTCTGAGCTATAAAAATCTGGTTGTTCCTTGGTTTGTTTTGATGATGCCACTGCGCTATTGTTTTGCGCTTCAATTTTCAATTCCTTATTTTTGATTAAAACTTAGATGCTTAATTGTTAATTTAAGTGTTAACGTTAAATGTTGATTGTTGCTACTTGACTTATAATTGGGCCCTAGGGCTTCGGGCAGATGACCAGGAGTGGTTAACGCTCGTTAAACCCTTTGTACCCTTTGTATAATAGCGTAATTCCTTTTTTATCAGTAGTTAACAATAGTTTTTTTGACTTCAGGAAAACTCCGAGACTTCTGCTGAAAAAAAAATCATATTGTGCCTTTATAATTTTTGTTTGCTTGGATTTATAAATTCAAGCCTCTTTTTTAAGTTATGGTCTTCTTTATTAAGTAGATCTCATAAATGCTTTTTTTTCATAAAAGTATTTTTCTTGACGTGTTTGATTTCATCAGTCTGGCATCATAGATAAGACGTGATAGGTCACTATTGATATAATTACGTGAACCTTGACTTACGTGTGCATGGGGACGATGTCCTGAGCCCCTTAGTCACTTTATAAATAAAAAAATTTCGTTAAATCGTATGAATACCAGCTGCTTGATTCCAATAAATAAACGCTGTCCAAGTTTCTTAGGAAACCCTAGGTAATTCAGGCTGATTAGGTGTCTAGGGCAAGAGTAGCAGCAAGGTACCATGGGTCTAACATTGCAAAAAGGGTAATATTTTGGGTTATTACTATAGGGGAAAACCAAATAAAACAGTCCCAAATCCAGTCAAACTGACACCAACATCATCTGGTGGATCCTCTTAACTTCTGCCTAGGTTAAAAAAACGTTCAAAAGTGTACCCAACATTGCCTGGCCCACTTGGCTCCTCTACCTTCCTAAATGTGCCTGAAATGCAATAAAAAAAAACAAGCCAAAAACATTGTCTGGGGTGGCAATTTCCCCCAGTTATTCTCTAAATCGTCTAACCCCTAACTGCCTCCTATCAAACCCTTTACAGGACCTTCTCAGGACCTCTTGACATTAGGAATGTACCACCTCAAATTTAGGGGTACCACTGTCATTCCTTGATGCTTGAAAAAATTGCTTGCAAGCAGACTTGAACCAACAATCTCTTGCTTTGTAGACCAGAAACCTATCTCTGAGCCATTGTAGGCAGACATGTCAGTCTTATCATGAATGGTACCTTAAGTACTGTCATTCTTAATGGCACGGAAAAGGAAATTTGGATGGAGCACAAACCTTTCTTGAGAAATCTTTGCAAATGTCTATACACATCCAGTACAACTTTTACAAATTTTAACAGTTTTTGACAATCAAGTACATCATTCAAAGCGTATTTTTGAGATCTCTACAACGGTCTTTACCGCATGTCGATAGCACAATCCGTTCTTGAGAAATCTTAAAAAAGTCTATAAGATTCGTCATCAAATATTTTTTCCTAGTTTTCTGATTTTTCTGATGACTTTTTTTTTACTTTATATTTTCCCTGACGCTCTGTTTGACCTATAGTCATATAAAAAAAAAACCCTCCTTCACAAAGCCATTTAACATCCTTTTGAAATTTTTGACTAAGCTGGGTGGATTAGTTTTTTTTATGAGCTGCCAAAGAACTGCCAACAGATTTGTGTGCTTATTAGTACACGAATCTGTTAGTAGTTTTTTGGCAGTTTATAACACAAAAACTAATCCACTCAGCTTAGTAAAAAAAATTCGGGAAGATGTTGAATGTCTTTGTGAAGGAGGGTTTCATTTTTTATGTGGCTAGGGCAAACAGAGCCTTAGGGAAAAAAGTCAAATTCTTCAAAAATATCCGAAAAACGGGAAAGGAATTTCTGGTAATGCGCATCTGTTGGAGAGTACAGCTAGTCATCGGGAACTCCTTGGTTCAATTCACAGTCGGGGCACTTGTCTATTCTCTCTTTCTCACATTAGTGTATTTTGTGTTCCTTAAGGTCAGTCTTTAATGTTGACAGTCTGATTCGTTAAATAAAATAATGCAAACATATACCATACTGGATTTAATGTTTCTATTGCAAAAATTGTTATATCTGCGTACCAACCCTAAACCGTGAGCGATGTGCTATAAGGACTAGGGGAGGGGAGTAAGAAGCAAAATGCATAAGAACCACTCAACCAAAATCTATTACATCACCATACAAAAAAAAAACCTTAGTTAGGCAGCAAAGCCATTCTTACATAGGGTGTGGCTTTACATAGCTGCATAAATGAAATAGAAATAACTGGGTTTGACAGTGCAGCAGTTTGGGAAGGTGAACAAGGGGCTCCATTTTCCAAAGGTGAGAATCACCCAGTTTAATACAAGTTAGCACGAACTACGCTTTACTAAACAGTTAACATTGCCTACAGAAATAACTGGGTCTGACAGGGCAGCAGTTTGGTAAGGCAAACAAGGTTTTTCCGTTTTCAAAATAGTTGAGTATCTCCCAGTTTATAACATGTGAGCATAAACTACACTTTACTGAACATTTGACATTATCTACAGAAATAACCGAGTCTGACAGGGCAGCAGTTGAGTAAGGCGAACGAGGGTCTTCATTTTCAAAATGGGTGAATATCATCCAGTAGAACATGTTAGCACTAACTTCACTTTACTGAGCATTTAACATTGCCTACGTCAAAGACAGGATTCTTGGGTTTTTTCTCCTTTCAAACTTCTTAAGAGTCAGGGGTCGAATGTTTACAGAATGTCAATTTCTTAAGGTCAAATGTTAACAGAATTACTTCTAAATTCATTGCCTTTGTGAAATTTTTCTGGAGCTAATTTTCCCATAAGTTGCTGAACTCACTCCATTTAGTACAGCTTGACTAAAGAAACTCATCTTGCTAGTTTTATGCTGTTTTTGCTTTCTTTCTCGAAGAATTTAATTTCCAGCCTTTCATGAGGAAAGTACAGCTCTAATGCCTCTTGTCCCGATTTTCTTGCGCTTTATTATTGTATTTTTGGAGTGAATAAATAAAATCTCCGGTTTCAACAAAGAGACTGACAGTGCCCAATGTAAAGTGTTGTGTTCATGGATGATTATGGGGCAAGGAATTCGTGTGTAAGTTTGATTAGCCTAAAATGCATGTTCGTTTCAATCCAACTTTCTTTACAACAAACAGTGCTTGAAACTTTTAAAGTATTACTAGTTTTTCCATTTTTCAATTTTTAATTGCTTGTCATCCATTTATCAAACTGGGTGCGAACACAGAATTTTCATTTCTCTTACCAAACTGTGCTCAACACTAGTTAACTCTTTTTCCAGGTGGAAAGAAATCAGCAAAAACATCAGAACGTTTAGAACACTACCCGGAAACCTGTGGCTCTAAAGTAAGGTTTTTGTTTGTTAACATTGTTATTATTACTATTATTGTTATTACTTAATAATGCATACCAATTGGTTTTTCAGAATAGCAACATTCGAGAAATAGGCTCACTCAGAACGATAACATCAATCAAATTCTTTAGAAAAAAATGGTAGTGTAGCATTCTACACACTGCTATTGCTAGTCGACTGTATTATGTAAACTATTAGGGGCAGTGATGGTTGATAAAGTTTTAAAGCAGTGGACTCATTTCCAAACAAACTTTGGAGGTTTCGGTGAAGTCTTAGCAGCAAAACAATGTTGACAGTTCTGTGGTTTATAAGGCAAAGTGCAAGGACGGTAAAATTGTTTGCTACATTGGAGAAATGTGGTGACATTTAGAGCAATGCCTTGAATGCCACCAAGGATGTGTGCATAGGAAAGATGAACGTAATGCCCTTTGCAAAGGTAATATGAAACTTATCACCTACGTAGTAAAGAGTCGAGTTTCCAGTGCGGGTACCTGGGTACCCGGACGATTTACAGCCCCGAAAATCCATGGTTTAGCAGAGCCAAAGTGCGGGCTTTTTGGGTTTAATAAAAAAAAAAAATGGAGTAAAAATGTGAAATAGAGGCTCCATTTCACGTTCATTATGAAGCGTTTTACACCATTATTTTTGATCCAATATTTTCACTCTGATTTTCACATTTTCACTCCATTAGAAGCGTTTTAGTTTTCGAAAAAAAGTGTGGTGCGAGTGAGCTACGTTGCATCTACATGGCTACCGTCCAGTGATGGGACTTACGCGAGCAGGAAAGCCTCCTCATTCCCCATCGCCATAGTAATTAGTCCAGCATCGTTGCTTGCTTACTCTGTTTTCGGGTTGCATCTAATTCAGCTGGTGGCTACATAACGCGAACCTTTAGTTGAACCTTTAGTCGTTTACTGCAGTTAATGAAAGTGAACTTTAAACAAAAGGATTTGTTTAAGAAGCTATGAAAAAACCACGCGACTCCCCCCCCCCCCCCCGGATGTTGGCTTTCCGCCGTACACTGAAAACCAACGTTGTAAATAAATAATGTTACTAGTTTACTTCAAGTTTGTTTTTAGTGCTAGCCTAATTTTAGCAATCTTGCCAGGTAAGACTTATGAACTACCGTTGAATCTTAAACAATTTTGAATGAAACCTGGAAAAATCCGAGTTTTGTATTTTCCAAAACCGAAGACCCATGATTGGCATTAAGGGCCGAGTTTGGAAACCCTAGTAAATAGGCATTTTGGCCAAGTGTAGCATACTTATTACTGAGGTACAGAAAGTATGACTGCCTGGGGGTAGAGACATTTATTAAACGGAAGACTTTCGTATTTATAGCAGTTACAATAGCATGTAACTAACTAGTCATTGGTTTAGACTAGTTAGCCTATTACAATCAAGTGGTAACACGCATTTGTGAGCATTCATGTAGTATGTCACAAGGCGTGTTAATGCATGACATGGTGGGAGGGCAACATAACACCACAATGCCCTCCCCCCCCAAAAAAGAAAAATTGAATGTTTTTGCTTTATCCAATTTTATGAATGACATCTGGATGATCATTTTTCTTGTAAAACATCTGGATGATGACTTATGTTGCCATCATGTGAACTTCAGATGTTTACTTGATTTGATAGTTTGCTGCATTGTAGAGTTAGGGGTGATTCTAGCAGCTATTAAATAGTTATTTACTGCTTATCTAATAGAAATACCCTCCGCCAGCTCAGCCTTATAGGCTTTTAGATTTCGCACACAAATTTCTTCCCGTCCATTGCTGAATGGGGCAAATGGTGGACCCATACGTGACGTATACTATTAACCTTTAAAAAGGATTTGAACTCGTGGCTCATCCACTGTCCGTTATCCGTTACTAAACTAGAAATTAAGCCAAACTCACACGTGAAATCTTCAAATATCTCTAGTACGTTTTTGGAAGTTGTGGCCTTTATTATTTTTACAAAAAGAAATTTCGAGTGGGCATCTACAATTATTAGGAACATATGTCCGTTCAGTGACCGCAAAAATCTGCGTGGATGCGTTCAGTCGGCTTAAGGGAGTACTCCCAGTTGTATTTAGGCCCCGCTGGTTTTTCGTCATTATTTTGCTGACATGCTTTGCAGGTTTTCATCTTTTTTCTCTAACTGGTCATCAATAGCAGGCCACCAACATTTTGATCTAGCTAAAGCTTTAATTTTCCACATTACCACAGTGTCCACTGTGCAAATCTTTAGGCACTTGCCTACAATACTGAGCAGGAATTACAACTCTAGAACCACAGCATACGACAACACATTCAATGGAAATTTCATTACAACGAATGAAATATGGTTTAATCGCTGGATCATTGCTACTTTCAGGCCACCCACGTTTGGCATATTTTAAGACCTTTGATAGAACAGAATCGTTGGTAATAGCTTTAGCTAATGTATCCCCTAAGATAGGCAATGTTTGATGCACTGTGCTGCCAAAACTAGGTAGTATTCAACTTCATCGTTAAATTTATGCTTACTGGGTAAGGGCAAGGTGCTTAAGAGAATTAGCTGTACAGTTTGCCTTCCCCGCAATATCTTGAAATGTGTAATCGTACGCATTTGACATGAGCGCTCAGCATTGAAAACGTGCAGCGGTTATTTGAAGTATGCCTTGCTTTTCACCAAAAATCCACATCAGTGCTTTCTGGTCAGACTGGAGGAAAAAGTGCGGAGCATAGAGATACTCATGGAATTTCTTTACCCCCAGCAATGCTGAGGGTTTCTCTATCGAATTGAAAATAGCCCTATTCCGCTGGTGCTAGTTTCCTGGAAGCATAAGCTCTGGGCCGATCAGTACCATTTGGCATCACATGCATCAAACAACAGCCTACACCATTGGGAGATGTGTCACAAATAAGTTTCAGTTTTAGTTTGGGGTTATAATGTACCAAAACCTTAGACTTTACAAATAACTGTTTAACAGTTTCACCTCATTTTGCGCAGTCTTCCCCATATCCATTTGACTTTGGGGCTTAACGGTATAGTGATAGGGGCTAAAACTTGTGTTAGGTTTTGCAGTACTTCGAATGTTGACTATAAAACCCAAGACACTTTGTAACTCTTGTATATTAGTGGGGTATGGCGCTTTAACAATACCATTGATCACTTGCGGTAATGTGTGCAATGTGCATGCCGTCCTAAGTCTGTGATATGGCCTAAATATTTTAGCTTTGGCTGTGACAGCTTGCATTTGTCAATCCCAAGGTGCAATCCAGAGTTTTGTACAGCTACAAGTAGATCGTGCAAAGATTCGTTGTGTTCACGACCTTTTCCCCTAACTGAAATGTCATCATAAAATGGTTGGCACCTCGGAATTTTACCCGTAATGCTGATCATTAAGCGCTGGCATTCTGAGGTAATACGGGACGGAAAGCCAATGGGCTCGAGATTGGTTTAATAAATACGGATGCAAACCTATTTACGTTGCCTTTTGGACTTATATGTCAGACTGCCTCAGACATACTGGCCGTGTCAGTATGGCTCAGCAGTAGGATCTTGGCCTTTGATTTCAAAGGACCCGGGTTCGATTCCCGCTGAGGCAGTCTGACATATAAGTCCAAAAGGCAACGTAAATAGGTTTGCATCCATATTTATTAAAGCATTCTGAGGCTACTGGCCATAACGAGAGGGACCCTTAACCATTTGAAAAGACCAAGTAGCGCGTTAACAGTTAACGGGTCTTGCGAATCTTTGTCTAACTATTTGAAGGAATGCGTCCTTGAGTTGATTAGGCTAAACATGTCACAGCCCACCAAATTACTGAATAATTTGGCAGCTGTTGGCACAGGGTAGTGATTGATTTCTAGTTGTGGATTAACAGAAGTTCTATAATCGCCAGTTACTTGTAATTGACCATTTGGTTTATTTACAATTACGATCCGAGTCGCCCAGGCACTGGTTGTGACTGGTTCCAAAATTCCGAATGATATGAGCCGTTTTATTTCATCATTTACCTTTTCTTTCAAGGCCAATGATATGGGCCTTATCTTTCTGTAAATTGGGTTGGTGTTTGCTTTTAACTACATCCTAACCCTGTATCCACCTAACTTGGCCAACCCAGGTTTAAAAAGTTCAGGATATTTTGATTCCATTTCTTTAGCGTTAACTTTTGGTTTTACTTTTTTTCAATTATACAAATTTGAACACTATTATTCTGTAAATCTCTAAATTCATCCATTTTAATCCTAAATTTGCTAATCCAATCCTTGCTAAGCAATGCAGGTCTCTCGTTACCTGAAACTATTACGTCAACATTTTGGGTTAAATTTCCAATTTGAACTTTAACATTAATAATACCAAGCCTGCTGTCGGCTTCGCCAGTGAACTGTTTCATGGAGAAACCATGCTGTTGTAGCTTATTCAGAAAAATATGCTTTTACCACACAATGGGAATAATGGTCCCGTCATACCACTGATAATTATTATGCCAATTTGTTTCCATTAATAATACAATGTATCCACCACTTAGCTGCTTTGGTGTATTTTGTCATGCCAGCAAAATTTACGCTTAGTGCGTTGTTGGATATATAATGGCTACCACTCTTTGCTTCAGAATCGGTTTCACTTTCTGATTAAAAAATGTTGATTTGTTATGGTGCTGTAATTTGTTAACCTTTTTGTAACCGTATTTAAATTTACTTTTCCTGCTACCTCTTGTCGTGAGTGAATGTTTCTTGGGTGCCGACATTGTTCTACATTCATCACTAGGCATTTGTTTACAAACGGCCTTTAGATTACCCTTCTCGTGACAACACCCACAAGAATACTCCTTGTACTTCCACCTGGATGGAATATGTCCGGATTTTCCGCCACAAAAACACTGGATGCTCGTACTTTGCTTTGTTTTAATGCTAGGATTAAACTTGTGTTTAACAAAATTAGTAGCTACCGAGCTCCCCCCCCCAAAAAAAATTTCGATTTGGTCAACAGTTGCCGCCTCTAGAGATCAAGCTAGTTCAGTACATCTCCTAGGTGCTAAAGTAGTTTTAAGCATCTCGCGCTCAATTAATTCAGAATGAATTCTACCGATTAGGCGGTCACGAATCAGTACTTTGTTAGCATCCTTAACTGAATCGAAGTCACAAAACTTCGTCATTATTTTGAGTGCTGAAAGATATTTTTTGACCGACTCCCCCGCTTGTTGGTTTCGTCAAGAAAACTTTAAAATCTCTGAAACAACACTTGGGCAGGGCTCAAGGTTGTTTAATATGGCGTTGATTAAATCGGTGTACGTTATTTCACTATGCGATTATGGATCCAAGATATTTAAAATACGTTCAAACACTTCCCTCTCCATGACGTCATCAAAACATCGATGCGGTCCAAATCAGCAATCTTTTTTGCTTTGTAAAAATACGCTAAATGCTGAGCATACCTAGTATGCAATGAATGAGTCTAACTCACTATTAAAACATTCGAATAACCCATTAGGTTTATGGGGTTCTGCCATTTCGATTATGCAATCGACAATTGAGCCAACAAATTTAATCAACTATTTAAGTCCCTACTTAACAATAATGGAACAATCTTTTTTTAAATTCAAGGTTAAGCGCGTAAAGTTCCTCCTTAATTCGCACTCATAAATTCAAAATTATTTTAATATTAATTCTGTTCCCAACACGAATTCTATTTTAGTAGCCCAATAAATTTATTCGAACAGCTTTCAAAACATTCATTTACTTGCTTTCAATAAATTAATATTGCATTCAAAACATTTCCACTACTTCCTTAATAAATTTATTAGCACTGCATTCAAAACATACATTTACTTGCAGGCTTTAAATTTATATCACATTCAACAAACAATTCAACAAGTTTACCAGCCTAATAAATTTATCAGCACTGCATTAAAAAAATTTATACTTACAGGCTATAAATTTATATCGCGTTCAACAACTAACTCGTTTACTAATTACAACAAGGATTTTCAACAACTCACGCATTTAAATAATTAAATACTAACAAATTTACTAACGTACTAACACTAGCTTTCAACAGCACGCCAAGCATAAATGCACACTGCAAAAAATGAATAAACAAGGTTTCCAAATTTGAAACAGGACACTGAAAGTAATCGTGTGTGTGGCACTACAAACATTTCAGGACTAATTTGATCACGTTTTTATCGCTATTATTCCCCCTTTCTAGTACCGGAGGTGTATTAGCGCTTGTGCGTTGCAAAGGACATAACCTTGGTAAAATTATTCATGCAATGTTCATAACACACAAAATTAAACAAAAAACGACAATTTACAAATTTACTAAATCTAGATCCCGGCATTAACAAGAAATTACCAGGATCACCTCAAGCTGTACAAAACAGTCACAAAGTTATAACAATTTAAATTCATCCTGACGGATGACTAAACTATTTGCCAAATAGTAAAATTCGCTTACCATCAAAGTGAATCTGGAGCTGGACAGGTAAGGAAATTTAAAATTAATTACTAACTAATCCCACACTTGTAGCCATTGTAGTAAGTAGGCCTTTTGGCTGAGTGTAACCTAGTCCGACATCTTACTGAAGTACAGAAAGCGTGGCTGCCAGTGGGTAGAGACATTTATTAAACGTAAGACATTCCTATTTACAGCAGTTACAATTGCATGTAACTAACTAGTCATTGGTTTAGACTAGTTAGCCTATTACAATCAAGGGGTAACATGCATCTGTGAGAATTCACTGATGGCGTCACAAGGTACGTATTAATGCATGATGTGGTGGAAGGGCAACATACACCTCAACCTAGGCACCCGTCAAGTAGATGAGCTTTAATTGTTGTTAGAACTTAATAGTTAGAGCTTATATTGTTGTCAGATAGCGGCTCACTAGCAGAATGTGTCTTGTAACTGTAAGAAGTATACCTGATTTATGCATACTGGCGTAAATTTCCAAATTCAGTAGAAATCTTTGCAAATTGTTGGAATCAGGTGTCTTGGGTGAAGTAACGAAGAATACCCCAACATTAAAGTTTGGAAATGTGTCCTCAATAACGTTGATTTGTGTTCTGGCCAGCTACCAACTACTAGCTAGCTAGCTAAGGACAGGGCTCCCATGTTAATTCTCGTAGGGTATAAAGACTTGTCTACAGTTCGTTAGTGAAAGTTTGCATATCTTACTTTTGGCACACAGGTAAAGACTAGAATGGGAAAGTTCCTTTTTCTAAAATGGGAACGTAGCCCTGAAGTTGCATGTAAGTGCAAATTATTGTTGTAACCGGTGTTAGTATTGTCATCTAAGTCTTTTATAACATGCATAAGTGTTATATGCACATCGATTCAGTACTTAATTTTTATAACACATTGTTGCTGCAAAGAGGCAGTCATACCTGTAGTTTCTTTAGTTTGGGGTATGTGACTTCGGGCCAGGGCCCCATAATAATATTAATCCGGCTCACAAAATAACAAATCCCACTGATAGACTGGCAGTCTTTTACTGCAAGAAAAGTTGGAAACAAAACACAGATCAGGAGCAGTGAGGGTCCAATCAAATAGGGAAAAAGTAATTTTTTAAAAGAAGTATATTTTTTTAAAGCACTAAGTTTGCTGACTAGTCTAGACACATGCTAGTGATGTGCCGCCAAGTAGACGATCGACCAAGTAGATGAGATTAATTGTGACTGAGTGAGCAATTCCAGCTTCATTGGTTAGATTAACATTAACCTCAGGAGGAGCAACCGAAGGGAGATGCACTGATTGAGTAAGCGAAGCGAACGAAAATCAGCATTTGTTAGCCAGTGTGAACAAAAATGGGATTAAACAAACTTAAGCATGTGTGAAGCATGGACATACAATACACTAAATCGTATCAATTTGACTGATGTAATGGCTAATCGCGTAATGACAAATGTGAAAATTATAATGAGAAAATTGCAGACATAAAATTCCGCCAGAAAAAAAGGTAAAGGTGATGATAAGACCTTGTGACATTTTGTACATTCACAGTTCTATGAAAGGTGTGATATGCACCCAAAACTAGGACTGTTATAAGAGAAGACGCTAAATTTCCAAAAAGGGTCAGCCTTTGAAAGTAGTGATATTATTCACTGGGGAAAGGCGGTCAAGGATAATCCTATTAGCCAAGGTAATCCCACCGATTAATACTTTGTACGTTAAATGAAAACCTGGTGATTGCTACCACGAGTAGCAATGTTAGTAGAGGTAAAGTGCGATATGAGGACACACAAACATACCCTTGGAGGCGTGGCTTCCGGTGGGCAAGGCTTCCAGTTGGCGGGGCTCCGGTTTTCGTCTATCTAGAGGAGAGTGGGAAAGTGCTTTTTACTACCTAAATGTGTCCTTTTGCTACGTTAGTATCCTCATATAAACCGAAAGTTCGGCCATTTTCCAAGATGGCGGAACCGAGTCAAGGTCAAAGTGGGCCAATGTCATCCATGGTGGGGGCATTTTGCTACCAAAATGTGTCCTTTTGCTACCTCGGTGTTCTTTTGCTACATGTGCCCTTTTGCCATCTAAATGTGTCCATCTCCAAGTCCGAAGACCACGTGGCAAGAAGTGACATCATCCAAGGGGTAGTGCAAATGCTTTTTGAACATTCATAATGTAAGAACTCTCAAAAGCTTCAGAGCGTGAAAATGACGAATTTGCAGCAATTTGGGGTTCCCAAAACTGGAGTGGTCGTGAAAATGTTCCCTGAACTTTCACATTTTGATAACTTTTAAAAACATTTGTAGAATTCACGCAATGTGAAATCTCATAGACTACACACAAAAATTAAAAGTACATTCCTCCCAGCGCCATTTTTGTCGATCCTCCGAATCAAGTATGGCCCCAAAGGTCTATTTCCTTACCCTTAGTAAATTCCGTGGTAAAAATCCGTTTTAAAATGTGGCGTCTAGGAGATTTTCTGTTGAATAATTGTTAACTATATTTACTGTATCCTACACATACATGATTCTTTGCGCGCCTACAATGACCTTGAAGTTTCATCTGTGTGTGCACATGTACTAATTTTAACCGTTTGCTAATAATTACTATTAGATCAAAAATCTAAAAGACTAATGTGGTAAAAATTCTTATTAATTATGCCAATAGATCGCCAAAGAAAAATTATAATATACTAGCCTAAAAAATTATAGAGTGTGATTTTAAAATACAAAATCATTCCGGTTTGTGACGACACAATCTTTGAGTTGATGCTTTTTCATGCAGTATTCCTAAAGCCAACTGAGACTGTAGCTGTGTGCATCGTTGCTGAGAATGACGAGCTACTGTCTCAGTTGACCTTAGCAGTATTAAATGCACTGATGGCGATCTGCGCGTGGCTGTTATAAGGCTGGCGGAATGTTACAAGTCAGGCTGGGTGTCCCTTTAAGACTACAGAAAAAATGTTACCTACTTTAAATGTTACCTCCTTGGCTCGATGAGCTCGCCATTGAAATCCGAGCAGCATCTGGACTGAAGTTCAAATGATGAGTCCTCCTTTTTTAAGAAAGAAAATTACCAATAATGCATCCCAAGGGGAATCCCCTCCTGCCTTTGGCTGATTAGGCAGGAACTGTGTTTTTCCAAGGGGAATCCCCTCTTGCCTTTGTCTGATTGGACAGAGCTGGGTTTTCCCCGAGCGGAACAGGAACAGGAGCTGAGATTCTCCTTGTGATGTATTATGGGTAATTTTTCCTTATGAACATATTGGCTCATTATTCAAACCTCACTCCAGATGCTGTTTGGATTTCAAAGAGGAGCTCATCGATTCAAGGAGAGGATTAAAGGCAAGTACCTTAATTTTTTTTCTGTAGTCTTAAATTTTTTCTGTAGTTTAAGAGCTTCCACGTGTGAAAATGACGATTTAGCAACATTAGGGGAGTCCAGAAAATGCAAAATGCTGTATGAGCTTTCTTTCATATTTTTATATTGAAGAATTAGCAACATTTTGGGGGTTTCCAAAACTGGGGGGATTGTGCGAATGCTCTTTGAGCTGTCGCATTGTGATAAGCTATCAAGTGCTTCAAAGCATAAAAATGACGAATTGGCAGCATTTTGGGGGTTCCAAAAGGGGAGGGTTCATGCAAATGCTTTTTGAATTTCACATTGTAAGAACTCTAGAGGAGACCAAAGCGTTATAATGACAAATTGACATCACTATGGCCATCCCAAAATCAGAGTAAATTTTCCAAAAGTACGATAAACGGAGTTGTGAACCCTACACACAGCTTGCGGGAACACGTGTCCTTCATCCCGCATGCTGTTGTAGGAATCTCCATCAACACCTCCATAGACGTTCAGGTTCACCAAAGCCAAACCATTCATCCTAGACACTTCAAATTTGGTGTGCACCCAGTTGAAGGAACCCATCGACCCCAAAAGGTTTCATCGCTCTAGCTCCTATAGGAAAAAAATCCCGACTTTTGATGCCCAGTGCTCTTCATTGGTTTCAAGTTCCCCAATCCTGAACCAAATGGCCTAGGCGCTTCAAACTTGGTGTGCCCCTAGCTGTAAATACCCCCTGGAAGTCCAACAAATTTCAGACCCGTAGCCCTAATAGAAAGGGAGTTATTAAATAAATAACCATTTTCAGTATAGGCCTACTATGGAAAACCCATGTTAAATACTTCGAACGTTAATAGCAGCCGAACGAGACGAGCTACAACCCTGGGGATAGACTAGATCGCTTTAGGAGGAGAAATACCCTTGGCTACCAAGTTTCAGACCAAAAACGTGAGTGGTTGCTGAGACACAGCATACCTGTGGGACTTAAATATTTTTCGGCTTGGCCGAGCAGGGTTATTTGTGAATAGCGCGGCTCACAAGGTGGGCACGGACATGCGGTTGGGCTTAAAAGGTGTGCGGCGAAGAGGGCTACCCTGACACCTGAGTTTCATGATGCCCACATTGCTAGTTTTTGAGCACAAACCGTTTAACCGATTTTCCGTACCTTCTGTAATGCTACGAAAAGATTAGGGTCACCAGCGCGACAAGATAGGTCCCGGGATGCCCATCTTCTAGTGCCGTCCTTTTGGCATACCCCCTAGGCAGATGCCGATTTTGGCCGTGATCCGACTATTATTTAATTTTTATCGCGTTAACAACGTTAGGTGCACTGTTAGGCAGCGAAGCCAACCATCTAGGGGGACGCTCGTAGCTCTTTCGTTTTTTTTAGTAACTCCGGAACTATTCGTGTGATTTTGATAGGGTTTGGCTTGTTAGATCGGCTATGAAACGACATATCTACCCTCAAAAATTCAGACCCCTACATATTCTGGTTTGCGATTTGACCTGCATTAGCAATGCTAGGTGCACTGTCCAAAGCATATATAGGGACAGTAGTCTTGCTGTACCTATGGCTGTAGTGGCTGTACTAGCTGGCCGATCACAGTGCGGCTCTGTCCTGTGTCTCCCTGGGAGTGTGTGGATGCTTTTGGCATGCCTTGGACTTCCTTGCCTGGTGGTTCCTTTGCCTGCCTTAGCAACGCTATGTACACAGAGCAACCTCGTGCGGCCGAACATGGTTTTGCAACCGATCAAAGCAAGATTTGTTCAGAGCTTCGGCTACTTCATGCCGCCAAACCACTCTTTGGCACGGGTTAGAGATTCTCGTTTTCGTTAGTAGGAATAACATTCTTCTGCGTTAGCAAGGCTGATGTAGGCGTCCAAATCATAGGCGTGGAGGAGGTTGGCGAGACCAACAAAGCCACAGTACGCCAAATACATCCCAGACCTTGGGTTTTTGAAGTAGCCATGTGGTACGAAAGGGCTTTTGGCAGAATGTGTGCATGTTTGGTCGGGGGAGTGCCAAATCTTTGGCAGATGATGGGAAAAGAAGGCGCCAAGTCGCCTTTTAACCGAAGGAGTGCCAGATCTTCGGCCGATGATGGGAAAAGAAGGAGCCAAGTTGCATTTTAGCCGAAGGAGTGCCAGATCATCGGCAGATGATGGGAAAAGACGGTGCCAATTCGCATTTTAGCAGAAGGCAGGAGGATAGAGTGCCACCACTTGGGAAAGGCAGCACGCTCGGCTAAGGGACGAGGCGGCTGTGGATTTCAAGGTTGAATGCTTGCTTTTCAGCCAAAGGAGTGGCAGATCTTGGGCAGATGATGGGAAAAGAAGGTGCCAGGTCGCATTTTAGCCGAAGGCATGTATCTAGCCACTTGGGAAAGGCTGCATGCTCGACTAAGGGATGAAGCGGATGTGGCTTTCGCAGTTGAATGCTTGCTTTTCAGCCGAAGGAGTGCCAGATCTTGGGCAGATGATAGGAAAAGAAGGCGCCAGGTTACATTTTAGCCGAAGCATGTAGCTAGAGTGCTGCCACTTCGGAAAGGCTGCACACTCGGCCGAGAGACGAGAAGGTTGTGACTTTCGAGGTTGAATGCTCGCTTTTCAGCTGAAGGAGTGCCAGTTCCTGGCAGATGATGGGAAAAGAAGGTGTCAGGTCGCATTTTAGCCCAAGGCCATGCAGCAAATGGCCTGCAGAAGAGAGCCGATCACAGCTTGGTGCTAGGTTGGTGACCAAAGGCATGAAAGCTTGCATGCAATGCCACTCCTCGGTGCAGAAGGTATCGAAGGTTTATCCGCAACCACGCTCTTTGGTGTCGGGGGCATCAAATAGGTTTTGGACGTGTCTGCTGTCATGCAGATAGCAGATGAGCCGATCATAACGTTGGGTTGGTTCCCCGAAGAACCTGGCTGAACTGACGCAAGGGTGGGGAAACTTTGTCGCATCAGTTAATGGTTGTTTCCAAAGAAACGAGGTTACTTGTCTGAGGAAGCACTGGACTTACGCACCAGTGCCGAGGGCAAAAAACCTCCACCGCATATGCAGAGGTTGAGCTGTCTCACCCGACCAGTGGGAACTCCCTCATTCCATGTTGACATGGACACAAGGGCAGAGTAGGCCCTTTTCTGCCGCTGGTAGGGACACAAACAAACAACTGACAAATCTGCTACACCCTCCACAGTTTTTGCCCATCTGGACACTTGTATCAACAAGTTGGCTAGTTGTTGGTAACCAAGTTGGTAGGAAGGAGTTCCAAAAAGTGACAGAAAATTCCGTTTTTGCTGAGGCTGCTTAATTGGTTGTCCAATCTCTCACCATAACACCTCAACCTTCCACACGGCAAACCTTTTCAAGCCAAAATCACCTTCTGTTAAGATAAGATCGCAAGTAGGTCAGAAGGCATCATCGTCACACCCGATTTTTCCCTGATCCTTCTTTCGTGTAGCTTTTCTAAAAGTAGACGCTGCTTTTTTATCTTGAAGCTTTGAAGTGAATCCTTGTGAAGCTTCATCAAGCTTCATCCTTGCGCACTTCAGTTGATGTTGCCTAGTAGCAATCTGGTTAAGCGGGTCAAAAGGCATCTTTTCCGTTACACCGAGGCAGAATACACCGTTGCATATGCAGCAAATTAGCCCCTTAGCTCCCTAAGCATTTCCTTCATATTCTGGAATGCTGGGTGAGCTGGGGCGTTTTTTGCTGTAGTCAAAAATGATGGTGCAGAGAATTTGGCTAAGTCCAGAAAACCAAGAAGTAGTGAGTTCAGTGGAAACTTGAGTTGATTGAACAAGAGGGACAAAAGGCCGAGAATTTGGCTAATTCTAAACAAACTGTTCCTCTGGCTGTCGATGATCTCTCGGTTAGCGACGC
>JAHWFP010252942.1:0-10632 GCA_023313725.1 Lithobius niger
GATGTGCTGTTTCGAGGTTGAAACAGGTAACATAGCAATGGGTCAGTAAACTGCCTATTCTTGTTTTGAGGTCGTATTTCACAATCTTTACTCTATTATTAATTATTTCCATTTCTGAAGTAGTGAACTAGCATTTCAATGCGTGGATGTATACGAAACTAATAGTATTCCGACAAATGTAGACAGCTTATAAAGTAATAAACATAGTTTCAAAATGCCTTACTAATTTCACTATTGAATTAATTGCAACTAGCTCATTTGCTTTCTAAAATTGAAAGAAATAGTACAATAATAGGCTCTTATAGAAAATGTACCCCAATTCAAGATAGCATACATTACGAATTAATAGAGACTATGGTACAGTCCTCATTTTAACTCCCCCTCTCTACTATTTCTCTTAGTTGTAAAACTGAAGGGAATCGAACAATATTAAGCAGAATTTCATGATGGTGGTTACTTTAAAAAATGGGCTCCTCCTTACAAGAAGGTGCACATTACAGATTAACAACAACAATAGCACATTTTTTCAACTGATATCAACAATTTCGTTTACGTTATAAATCTGATGGAAATTAAGATAATTGTGATAATTCCAAAATAGCTGCCTAATTACGAGATCGCACCCTTTATAGAATAGTAAAGTCCGTGATACATTCGTTATTTTAAATCGCAGCTTGCCTGCGTACAAAATATAAAAGAATTTCAATCATAATAAACTTAATTTCAAAATAATCAACCTAATTTCACGATGATATGCATTACATAATAATAGCGACGACGGCACAGCCATTGTTTTAAGTGGTCAGCTATTTCTTTTAAAAGCGAATTTGATGGAAATCGGATGATAATAAAATCAATTTCGAAATGGGACCTAATTACAGCATGACACCCATTGTATATAAATTTGAACCGTTGTACTTCCCAATATTAACTTTCTGCAACCATTTTGTCTACATTCTAAATATAATAATAATAATCTACTTATTGCGTACAGGCACGAAATTCATACGATTTTGTATGTGCAAAGCAATGTTAACTTTAGACAATATAATATAATAAATTATTATTTTATTGTACAAATAATATTAATCTAATTTGATACAGTGTAAATAAGAACAACAAAAATAGTACAATAAAATAAAGATTAGTAGAAATTCTTCAAAATTACACAAGTTCTCAATGTGTTATTTTAGCTCTCATCAATGTTTAGTATTCTACTCATGATAAGTAAATTTAGTCAACTTTAATTAGCCACTCTTTAACTTTTTTCTTTACTTCGTTTTTGTTAGTTAAATTTCTTAAGTCGGCCGGGAATTCATTCAAAACATATAGTACAACATAATTTAGTCCCTTCTTTCGATAGTTATTTCGCCAACGTGGTCATTCCAACCAATTATTATCGTTTCTTACACTTCTGTTATAATAATAATAATAATAAATAAATATGAAGGCAATTGAACAATAAATAGACATAATTTTAAAATGGCTAGCTACTTCCAGGTGGTGCACATTATAGATTAATAATGACATTGGTATATTCCCTATTATTCATTGCAACTACTTTGTCTATATTTTAAACTTGAATGGTATTGGAAGATAATTGGCATATTTTAACCATAATATTATATCAGACATTAAATTTTAACATGAATGATTTACAAACAAATTTAGAACGAGATGAATATTTAATTTGAACAAATCCAATTTAAGTGATATGCTACACGTACAGGTAATTCTAAAAATTATATGTGATATGTTTTAAAATAAACAAATGGCTCAAGTTAAAGAAAATTTTGGCATTTTGCAATACATACATTTTATTTTCTTTAAATACCCTACACTGGGAACAAAAATTATCCTACATCAGTATATTCTGAACGATTTGCATAAACTCAAAGACCTACATTTGAGCACTGATGTTTCAACTTAAAAACAAAGTTTATGTAGGTAATACATGCTTTATTTTAAAAGTGAGCCAATGTTAAAAATTAAATGTTGTAAATGGTGAATTAAGCCAGATAGAGAGCCAAATGTGGTCGATAAAGGATAAACAAAAACAGATAAAAACCTATTTACGTTGCCTTTTGGGCTTAAATGTCAAAATGCCTGGGTGGGGAATTGTACCCACTACCTCTGAAACCAAATCCCGAGGGTCTACCAGTAAACCATACAGGCATCACCTCCTTCCTTTTTTTTAAATAAAAAGGCCGTGCCAGTATGGTTCAGTGGTAGGACCTCGCTATTTGGTTTCAAAATTCGTGGGTACAATTTCCCAATCAGGTGGTCTGATATTTAAATCTTAAAGGCAACGTAAATAGGTTTGCATCTGTATTTATTTAAGTTGTGAAAGCAATTCAGTTTTTGTTACAAACTGGTTTAAGACCTAATTCAATCATGAACCATTAGGACAGCTGCACACCGGTTTCTTTTCTAGCATGGTGCAGAAGTAGTTACATCTTCCCTTTTTCTGTTTTTAATGCAGGTTTGAACTCATTCTAATGCGATTTACATTGAAAAAAGTGTAAACTGTGTTAATATTTTTCATTTTAAAGAGTAATTGATAAAAAAAAGTTTCACCATCAAGGCAAGAAATGCATTTTATTATAACAATTGTTGCCTATCACGCAACAATTTTTCCACGCTTCTTCTGCACTATATGTGAATCTTGTGAATTCCTAATGTGTATTCCAGTTAGCACCTGCGAGTGGCATGTCTGATCAGTGATACGTTGATCTTTACTTTTCAGTGACGATCTACATTTAATAAGCATTCGAACTAATACACCGCATGAAATATTGAGTTTATAATTAAGACCAATAATTGACTAGACATTGTTACCAGTACTTGTTTTGTTGTTCTGGTATATTTTTGATTTACTTGATTAGCTTCCCGATATCCAAATTTATTATTTAAGAATTTCGTCGTTTTACAATGTGACGTCATCCAATGCTTCCAGTAGAAACATGTAAGGCGAAATTGGGAAATACCATTGTCTGCCATGTGACAGCTATGAAGGAAATTTGAGTTACAGAGAGGCGCTACATTCATTCTTCTACGAAATGAGATTAAAGAACTAAATAATTGAATTTTTCCGTTTTAGAAAACGGTTACCCCTGTCACTTGTCAAACATTCTGAATTAGGATTGCCTATGCATCAAATCGTATTTTTTACGCATTACTCAAATGTTAACTCGGACATTTCAATTTAGTTTTTCAAAGGAAAATTCCCATTACCAATTCGGAAAATTATCGACCAATGGGCATCTTGGAACAGTACCTTTATCGACCAGTAAGCTAAAACCGCCTAGTTTTCAAATTAACAATGACGTATGACAAACAGTATGAGAATTTCCAGTTAACTATTGACTAAATTGTCCTTAGTCGTGAGTCATATTTATGCATGATTTTCAGATAATTTCCCGCTTACGGCTTTTACATAAACGTACCGTAAATGAAATGTTTGTTTACTTTACACAAGGAGAGCCATAATTCAAGCCTATCAAGAAAAGAGAAATAGTTGAATTCACATTAATAGGAAATTCAGGTCACAGTAAGCTTGTGTGCCCCTGATAGCTACACCTAAGTTAACGTGAAGACCACTGGTAAAAAACAATACTATAATTTAGAACCACCCAATTGTTTCATTCTTTTTCGGAACCCAGTCTACAAATTGTTCAAAGCTGCCGCTTCAAGAATAACAAAAAATAACTTCCATGGCTCAACAAAGGATTAAATAAATATAAACAATTCGCAGTAAATTATATTAAAAAAAGAGGAAAACAAGCCTATCAACTACGATAATACATTAAAAATAACGTAGTACAGTAACCCATCAGTATGCACTTACTTTACATTGGAGTGGCATGATCTGAACTCGAACTGGCCACCCAATTCGTCCCCAGATCACACACATAGGACCTTTGCCACGATAGTACTCCTCCAGTGGCACAAAGATGAGTCAGTGAACCCGTAATAAAGTCACAGCAGAGACTAAGGCTCCATACCATGGAGAAAGTTTGTGGCTGTATACAATAGAAAAGAAACACATAATACAAAGACTCAACAAAGGAATAAATAAAAACACACAAATCCCTGTGAATTATTCAAATGAAAAAGAAAAACAAGTTAAACAGTGAAATCATACACTAAAAATAACGTATTATAGTATGCCACTTTCATACACTCACGTTACGTTGGAGTGGCATGACCTGAATTCGTACAGGCAACCCAATTCATTCCCAGATCACTGACATAGCACCTTTATTGCTGTGGCTACTACTCCACTGGCAAAAAAATTGATTCAAGAAACCCGTTATAAATTTGCATCAGTGATTAGGTCTCCATTCCACAGATCATGCATACGACCATAGGCAATGGACAAGGAATAAAAACAAATACAAACGCTCAATGAAGAATTAGATAAATATACACAAATATTGCTGTAAATTATATAAAGAAATGAGGGAAACAAGGCAAAGAGCGAAAATCATACACTAGAACTAACGAAATACTGTAAGACAACTGTATGCACTTACATTACATTTCGTTGGAGTGGCACGGCCTGGATTCGAACTGGCAACCCAGCTCATCACCAAATCACTGGCATAGCGCCTTTACTGATATGGCCAATCTTCCACTAGAATAAATATGATGTACTGATCCCGTTGTAAAGTCACAGCAGTGAAAAGGTTCCATTCCAACGAAAATGCTTGCTCCTAAGGCAATGGAGAAGAAATAAAAATAATGCAGAGGCACAATGAACGATTAAATAATACATACATATGTCACTGTAAATTATATAAAGGAAAGATGAAAACATGCCAAGCCATTCACTAGAAATGCCAAAATCATTCACTAGAAATATTGTAGTACGGTGAGTCACCTTCATGCACTAACGATTCGTTGGAGGGGTATGACCCGATTGCGAACTGTCAACGCAATTTATCCTCAAATCAATGACATAGTGTCTTTTTCGCTATGGCCACTCCTCGTACTGGCATAAAGTTGACGCACTGAACCCGATTCATGGCTAGGGCTCCATTCCACTGTGAATGCATGCAGTCTGAGGGAATGGAGAAGTCAATTTAATAGAAATAATACAAAAGTTCAATGAAGGTTTAAAAAAAGGTTGCTGTATATTATATAAAGGGATGAGAAAAGCAGCCAAACATCACAAATCACACACTAAAAATAGTGGAGAACGGTATGCCACCTTTACGCACTTACGTTGTAGTGGCATGAAGTGAATTCGTATTGGTAACTCAATTCGTTCCCAGATCACTGAAAGAGCGACTTTACCATTGTGGCCCCCTCCTCCACTGGCTTATACTAGCATAACTTCCATAAAATAAATTTAGCTTCAACCACTGTCAGCTTACAATTATATTGTAACTCTTGTTATCAGGTCCTCCATGAAACGCGAAGAAGTTATAGAGGACAAATTTATTTCTATTAAAAATAACTTACAATGTTACGATTACTTATACCATAATTAAAAATAAAAACATTTCCTGACCTCTTAATTTCTACCTAGGGTGTTGTTAGTGTAGGTGATTAAAGCTCTGTATGCCAAAGTGATCGACATGTGCCTCAACACCTTGATGTGGATATGACAAGGGTTTTAAAACATTAGCTTGAAAGATGAAGGTAATAGTAGAAGAGTTACAATTTTTCTAAGAAATACCTAGGAACTCTACGTGCCACAACCACCATGAGCAAAGAGCATTGCCGGGCGTTTCTCTGGGGTGACACTAGGATTTAATCCTGTACATGCGTAACATGAAATAGCCTCACTAACCATTATGCCACCCTGGATTCGGCACATGTTGATAGCGTGATTTGTAACTGCATCTTCCCACCAAAAAATGTCAACGAACCATAGACAAATATTGCTCCTGCCATGCACAAGAATATAACTTTTCAATGAAGAGGGGGACGCAAAGGGCACAGCTCCAAAAAAAAAAGATTCTGACGTACATCCACCTGAAAACCTAAACTCTAAAACTGCAGTCCGTTACTCCATAACTGCATCGAAGTCTGTTTCAACTGACACAGCGCCAAACGTGTCATCTCTGTGTAATCTAAAAAACAAAATAAAAAATGCTGCAGTTCTGCCAGACTTAAACCAAGCCACCGACGGAGGCGGTACTTGTGCCCATTCAGCCCGTGAGGTAAATTGGATAACGCAGTCAACCATCATTGGTGACTCAATTGTGAGAAACTTCAGGGGTAGCAGCCATCATTCATCCAAAACATGGATGTTCCCAGGATTAAAGGTACAGGGACTTCAATCAAAACTACAGGAAATTCTAAAGGTTCTGTGATAGACGTGATTCCTTCATAATGTGTGCGGGGGCAAATAATGTAGGTGAACACCCTCCAAATCGAATTGTGTCGCACCTGACTGACTTTGCACTATCTTTGAGGATTGCTTGCCCCAAAGCCAAACCACACTGATTGGCCTTTTTCCGAGACTTAGAAATTCAAACCGAGAAATAGATATGCATATTATTCACACAAATTCCCTTCTTCGAAAGCTGTGTGTCACAAATAGTTTTTCCTTTGTGTCAATTGATAGTGCCATCCTTAAGGACCATACATTACTTGCTAGAGACAGGGTGCACCAGCTGACCAGCCGGGGTAGTTCACATTTAGAGCGTGAGCTGCTGTTTATCCTTACCCTGTTGGAAAATTTCAACCAGTAATTGGGAAATCCCCAGTGATGAGTCTACTAATTCTCCAAGTTGTGCATCTTTGTTGACTGGGCTTAGTTGTATTTTGTTAAATGTACGTAGTGTTGTAAGTAATATTGGCTGTTTTCGGGTTTTGCTGTGTGGGGGAAATTTGGATTTGGTCTTTGTGGTTGAGTCCTGGCTTGACCAGGATATCACTGACGCGATGGTTGCAGATTTGGATTTGTACAGGGTTGTGAGACGTGATCGGGGTAGCAGGGTGAGAGGTTTAATGATTCTTCACCACGCTGAAGTGTACATTTATCGTTTGTTACCTGCCAGACAGCCAAAATGACGATTATGTCATAAATATTTGTCAGTTTATTTCTTGCTCAGAAAACTTGAACCATTTGAAGTTTATCCTTGGCGATTTTAATCTTTCTTCAGTGGAATGGGATAGAGACAGTGCCAGGGACCCTAATCATCGTCTTTTCCTTGAACTTCTTGGCCCTTGGATTTAATCAATTGGTAGATAGGCCAACACATGGTAATAACATTCTGGACCTCATTTTCATCCACGATGATATGTTAGTTTATGACCTTTACGTTGGTCCTCATTTTGGAAGTAGTGACCATTGTGTGGTGCCTTTTAAGGTAAATGTGACATTGACAGGCCCCAGTACTTTTAGAAACGGAAATGATTTCATCCCTGAGGGTAAAATTGTTTTTTTTTTAACTTAAGGCTTCATTGAGGGGTCTTTAATGAGATGATCTAATTTTCTCAGTCCATCCAACAATTGAAAAGGCTTGGACCTGTTTCGAAAGTGTTCTGAATAGTCACTTAAATCTAAGCCGCAAATCTACGAAGTGTCGTCCCACGAACCCTTAAAGAGTACTTCCTTCTGTTATTGCAAACTTTTCCGTGGAAACGGTATAAGGCCAGTCTGGATAAAAACACACTACTTGAATGCAACACCCAGAAGAGGCTTTACACAAACTTTGCTGAAATGTTGACCAAACTTAAGCAGGAGAGAGCTATTCGTGATGGAACGCCGGCAGCTCTTTTCAAGTTTTACTGTCAAAAAACAAATATGGCGCGCTCACTACCACCTTTAGAGATCAATAACAGTTTTGTGACTGAAAACCTCGTGAAGACAAAAGGTAATAGTAAAAGATTTTTCCTCAAATGTCAGTGAGGACGATGGAAGTACTTCTTTACCCATACCTCAGAACAATAACCATATTGAACACTGCTTTAGCGTTTGCTTCACTGAACTCTAGAGTTCTACAAGCTATACAAAAAAAAAATGAAACCAAGCCGTTCGTGTGGTCCAGACGATTTTTCTTCATTCCTGCTCTAACAAATTGTTTCGGAAATTAGCTATTGTTTGTCCATGTTGTTTACTCTTTCATTTGAACAGGGGAAACTTCCCTCTTGTTGGAGCGGAACAATTGTTGTCCCGGTCTTTAAGAAGGGTTCCTCCTCCGACCCACTCAATTATCGACCTATTTCCTTGACATGCGTTGCCTGTATGGTAATGGAGTCCATCATTCGAGACACACTCTTGAGTTATTTGAAGAAATTTGCCATTATTCGACAGGACCAGTTTGGGTTTCTTCCGGTAGGTCCACTACACATCATTTGCAGACTGTCCTTGATCGTTGGACCAGTGCATTGGATGCAGGGGCACCTTGCGCCAATATTTATTTTGATTTTAAAAAAGCCTTTGAGTCCAATATTCACCAGAAGCTCCTATTAAAGCTTAGTGGGTGTGGTATTATTACCAGGCAACTGTGGGCCTGGTTTGGTGCCTTCCTAAATAACCCTTACCAAAAGGTAATTGTAGAAAAATCACTTTCTACTGAGGCACTGGTACCTTGTGGGGTTCCACAAGGGTCAGTGCTTGGACCTGTTCTATTTGTGATCTATATAAATGACCTCTATTTTGATAATTCGTGTAGTCTTGGTTCAAGTTTGCTGATGATGGAAAGATTGGTATAGAAAACTTTTCTTCTTCCCGGTCCACTGAACTGGAAGTGGAAATTGCTGAGGTCGTCAGTTGGTCGTCGTGTTGGCAGTTGCCACTATACATCCAGAAGTGTCAGGCCTTCCATGTGGGCACACAAAATCTAAATTTAAAATATTTCTTGGCTTCTGAAGTCCTTCCTCTGTTTCGGAAATTAGAGACCTTGGCGTGTGGTTTTCACAAGACTTAAAATCATCCTTGCATTGCCGTAAGGTTAGTGTGTTGGCATTCCGCTATTTAGCAATTGTAAATAGGTGTTTTACGTCGGGAAATTCGGCGAATAAATATTGCGCCTTCCGTGTTTTTATGCGCCCCTATTGGAGTATGCGACTCCAGTTTGGTCCCCTATTTAGCTGGGGACATTAACCTTATTGAGTCGGTCCAACGTATATTTACTCGGAGTTTGCAGGGTCTCCTTGGGATCAAACTCATCCTCATCTTGTGCGGCTTTCCAGAGTAGGTTTAGAATTGCTCGAGCTGTGCAGAATTCGTTTTGAAATACAAAATACTTCAGAGTTTAATCGACGTTGATTTACCTTTTTTCGAATTGGCACCACGCGTTTATTGCACTCGTGCAATAATAAATTATTATTATTATTATTAACTAAGATCTATGCCGAAAATAGTTACATTGTTTAAAAAAGGACGAAAAAAAACCCAATGAAACAGGAATGGATGAACAGTGAATTATTAGAGATGATTAACACTAAAAACTACCTATGGACAAAAATATGTAAAACAAATACTAAAACAATGTTGTATTATGACTTGAAAGGCAAATATGATCAATGTAAAAAAGAGATTAGAAACAAAAAAAGGTCAACTAAACAAACATACTGCGAAAATTTTTTACACAAATAAAAATAATAGTAAAAAAGTTTGGACAAAACTACACAATTTAACAGGGGAAAAGGACAAATTGTAAATATTGATGAAAATCTAAAAGCATCATTCCCAGGGGATAATATCGAGGATACTTGTAAAAGATTCACTAATAACTTCATTGAGCAAATTGCAAAGCTAAAAAAACAACAAAAATCGAAAAAACATCAATATGAACATAATAAAGTAAATAACAAAAGAGCGGATAACACTATGGCAATTTTATCACCAAGTTTATATGATATATGGAAAATAATAACTTAAAAATAAAGAAATCCGTAGGATATTGACGGTTTCTTGCTAGAACATTTTATACAGACAAGTCAAAACTCTATCATATTCATAATAAAATTAATCACTGCAATTATCAATAAGGAAATTTGGCCCGACGATCTAAAAAAAAACAGATTATTAGACCAATATATAGAAATGGAAATAAAACAGATATAAATAATTATCGTCCAATTGCATTGCTACCAGTCATAAATAAGATCGTAGAAAGGTTTTTTGCTACAAAAATGGAAGAATTCCTTACAAAATTTAAAATTTAAAATAAGAACCAATTTGGATAACAAAAAGGCAAAAGTACACTGGATGCATTAAATAATGTTAACAACAATGTTACAAGAGCACTTAACGAAGGAAAATATATCGGTGCCATCTTAATCGACCTCAAAAAGGCATTCGATACCCTTGATAAAAATGTATCAAACAACAAATTAAATAAATGTGGTATTCGAGGAAAAATGCAAAACATTCTAATGAATTATTTAACTAATAGAAAGTGCTGTGTCAGAATTGATAATAAAACAGATGATTGGAAAAAAAGTTGATTTTGGAGTACCGCAGGGCTCCATCTTGGGTCCAATACTTTTCTTGATTTATATTAATGACATACCGGACTTGAAATGGAATTCTTACATTACACTATATGCAGATGACGTGATGATGTTGTTCATAAATATAAACTTAGACACAATGAAAACGAATCTCCAGCAGGACCTTGATCAGATAAATGAATATTTTAATGAGAATGATTTATACATTAATGC
>JAHWFP010252943.1:0-12196 GCA_023313725.1 Lithobius niger
TTTTTTCCTCCATTTTTATGTAGTGTACCTTGTAGTTATGCCCTCCAAAACCCATACTGGTGCCAATTTGGTGCCAATATGGCGGCGAATGTCACTGCTCTATTGAACACATTATTAGTTGACAAATACTATTTTGAACATAAATCCATAGTAGGAATCAGAAACAAAAATAAACACAACGTAACAGTGTAAATACAAAAAAATAATAATAGTAACAATAATCGCTAAATGCATATTCCACATTTGTATACATGTATATGTATGTATATACACACTACGTTAAAAAAAAATCAAACCGAAGGTTTATCTTGGCATAGTTTAATCGATTTCTTGATTAAGCAAGAAGTATAGTCGAATAGTTTATGTTTAATCTCATTTATCACATCAATTTGGAGCAGTTCAATAGGGATTTCATTAAATATAGTAGGAATTTTACATTTGTTTGTTCGTTTGCCATATTGATTCATGTTGGAAACATGATACCCTATACATGATGCCAATATTGCACAATGGCTCTAACACACCGACAACTCCATAAATGGGAGCTAACGATTTTTGATAAAGTTCACAGTTGAAGAATGGTCGAAAGTTTAAAATTGTTTCCTTTAAACTGTGCATGCAACCAGTGTTAGGGCGCGTTTACGCCTTTGCATTCTCGCAGCTAGAACTCAATCGCGATGGCAAAGGTGACATTGCCATGGTAACAACGCTAAATGGATTAGCTAAATCCGACATCGTTTGAGTAAACACTTGCAATTTTTGTGATCCGTGCCAATAATATAAAGAATTCCTCATGACGAAACAATTTTCCCAAACGCTTCTGAACTCACGTTATTTGCTGTTTTCGTTGCGAGGCGGCAGACATAAAAACCGCCGCCATGTTGGAATTTGAGGTGATTTCTAGCTGCGAGAATGCAAAAGCGAGTGGTTGCGTAAACGTGCTTTAAGTCAGGTCCAACCAAAGCATTATTCATCTCCACACTGCAGGTAATTTATTGTTTGACTGGTTGCTAACAAACCACTCCATGTCCTGTGGGCGTTGTTCAGGGTGTTCCTTCAGTTACTTTATTTTTAGTTTGGTTGGATTTGCCAAAATTACTAGTTCTTTTCCCCGGACTACTCTACCCTGGGAGGAGGAAATCTGCAATTATGTTATGAAATTGTAATGTTATTTCGGGTTGTGTTTTTTCTAAAAATTATTATTATTACTCTGCCTTAGTCTTATATATCCGACACGTATTTTTTTTTTAATTTGGAAACGACACGCTAGCTTAAGCTCTTGTGAGACATTAGCTCCGTTCCGAATTTCTGAATTGTTTTCACTATAAATCTAGCTCATTTAAAATTTCACTCCATCCCAATTCACTTGACTTCACTCCCATTTTCTGAATTATTTGCACTGTTAATGTAACTTAAAGGCCGGTTGTCACCAAATTAGCATTGCAGCATCTAGGCCTATATCGAGTTCTCTCTCGCAGCAAGCAAAGGAATGCACAAAGCAAAAATTGTAAACGCAACAAACAAGCCACGTGATTCCTTAATTATCGAGTTAAAATTTGGTACGCCCTCATGCACCTGGAAACAAGCTATAAAGATTAACGATATTTGTGTCACTATACATGGCGCCAGGATATTTTCTTCATATTTTTCCGTGGCGCCATCTAGTGACATCAGTATCGTTAATCTTTATGGCTTGTTTCCAGGTTCACGAGGGCGTACCAAATTTTTACTCAATAAATAAGGAGTCACGTGGCTTGTTTGGTTGCGTTTAAAAGTTTTACTTTGTGCATTCCTTTGCTTCCTGCGAGAAAGAACTCTATAGGCCTAAATGCTGCAATGCTATTGTGTGCGCAGCGTTTGCGCAGCTTATTATATCTTGAGTCCTGCAGATATTTTATGAACGGCTACATCTTCCTGGAGGGAGCGGCTTTCATCAACGGCCGCCATTGTTTTTGTAACCATCTAGGATATCAACAAGGTGCTCTGCCATCGAAAACATACAATCGATTATCTGTATTCGTTCTGGGGCGAACTCAAGATTGGCCGCGGACACTATAATTTGGTTGCAACCGGCCTTTAATAAACTTTACTACGGATCACACGTCAGCAATAATGTACTTTGTCTAATTTCCACCCTTTTCTCCTTTTTTTAAATCTTTTTTCTTAGCGACTACCCTGGCAATGGAGCCCCAAGGCCCTACCATAACCCAAGAACCTCCTCACTATGTGGACTTTTCCAACACAACAGGCAAACGTTTGACGTGTCTATCGTCCGGTTCGCCGCCTCCGACGCTCGAGTGGCTACGTAACGACGGGTCCAAAGTAACCAACATTGCTGGCTTGCTGCTCGTGCTGGCCAACGGAACGCTTTATTTCCCCCCATTTCGAGCTGAGGATTATCGCCAGGACATCCACACCACGGAATATCGCTGCATGGCGTCCAACGTGCTTGGGGCTGTAATCAGCCGGGATACCAAGGTGCGAGCAGGTAAGACATCCACTTTTTTTTGGCTCTATATACACTTTTGCAATTTAGATGTTGCGTTGCTACAAGTTACGTAAAAATTGTATCAGTAGGGGAGGCACGATAATTCGATAATATCGCGATAAAATTATTGTCGATTATCGTATCGCACCTTTTTGCTGATTTATCGAATTATCGTGTAAACCCCAATACTTAGATTAGGGGTTTGAATAACATCTCTGTAATGTGTGGTGCAGTGGCAACCCGGACCACTGCACTGTGACTGAGGTTGGCGCTAATGACCAAGTTGTCGACGCGCCATTAAGCCTCAATCCCCCCCCCCCCAATACTTAAACTACCATATCTCGGAAACCGTAATAGCTAGAAACAAGCGGTTTGCGGCGTTGCGTGTGGAATTACAAGGGCTCTACAACCAAGTGTGCAATACTGTTACTAGCCACTTTTGATGATTGGAGAGGTATTTTAATGCAGGCTTTATTTAAGCAGTAAGCAGCAGCCCAACTGCTGAGTTGGTTCTACATGGTGATGAAGTAATGGACAATAGAGCAGAGACATTTGCCGCCATGTTGGCACCAGTATGGGTTTTGGAGGGCATGACTACAAGGTGCACTGCATTAAAATGGAGGGAAAAACAACGGAAGAGCGGATTTCTTAGGCTTAAAATAACGTTGTTTTCTCCAACAACAAAAATCGCGCGTTTTAGGTCTAATAAATCACTCTTCACACCATCGGCTTCAGTATGACGCCCTTCTGTTTCTCCCTGCGGTGCCCCTTGCAGCTAACCCGTTAAGACTCCAGCATAGAGTTATACACAATAATACTACGTCGTGTCACTGCTCTATAGCACGTGCATTTTTATGTCTAATGGCCAATTCACATACGTGAAGGTTGCATTGTAGGCTTCAGCCAAAGTTTTTTTTTTTTCAAGTTAAAATGGTTATTCCCGGCTCAAAATTTGTTTTATCGAAATGATTGATTATCGCGATAATTAAACAATTTTTATCGGGATAAACATTTTGTATATCGTTTGTACAATCATCACCGAGCAACCCTAATTTTTTTTTTGGGGGGGGGGGGGCATTGTAAGTAGTTTCTTACGACGGCTCGAAGTTCATGGTGTACTTGTGTTAGCCATATTAGACTGGTACAATAGAATAGCACGTGATACAAATCACGGGAAGGTAATAATGAACACAAGTATGCTATTATGAACATAAATCCATAGGAGTCATCGGAAACAAAAATAAACACAACGTAACGGTTTAAATACTAAAAGAAACAATCACTAAATGCACATTCAACGTATTTTTTAAAGGTGCTTCATTATGTCCGCGACTTCAACTGTCGCGGAAATGTAGCGCCTTTTAGAAGTGCAGCGTATAACGGCGCGTTCACGCAACAAGAGCTTCTCGCTCGCCGAAAACTATTTTCTAGTCAACCGTTATTTATTTACGATTAGTTTCCCGTTGCTACTAAATGAATACGGTAATAGATAACAACACGGATAAACGGCAAAGTACTACAGTAATTTTAAACATTGCTAGAAGATTGTTGTCATTTCACACTGTTTCCAAAATTTGCTATTCTCCCTCAAAGTACAGCTTCTAGCAGTAGCTAGAAACGTCGGTAGAATAAATAGCTTCTCGCAGCGAGAATTCAAAATCCAACATGGCGTCCATTTCGTGGCTATCGATTCGAAGACAAACTATCGAATGCCGGCATACAAAAAACAGTCCATCGTCTTGTACTGCAGCAAAAATTATTTTCTTGTTGTCATAAATCGACGCTCAAATGTTGCAAGCATCGTACGCCGTGTCACCAGGCACGAGGAGAAGATTTGCGTCTGCGTCGTTGCCATGGTTACTAATACGCATAGACAACTCGAAAGCCGCATACTCCGGTAACGGCAAGAAGCAGCCATCAGATTTAGTATTGATCAAGTAAAAGCTAGTGAGCGAGAAAACTGTCGTTGCGTAAACGAGCCCTAACGCTATGGCTAACCTCACTATGATTATTATTGTGGCAATGCTACTGATAATTGATCACGTAGTGATGTCCAATGATTTTTGCACATTAGCCCTTCCATCTTTTTTTTTTTCCCTCAACGTGTTCCCATTTCTGGTGTATATTTCTGGTGCACATTATAAATTTCAGTGGTAGAATTGCAATATATATTTATCTCCAAAAGAGAATTTTTACCTGAAATTTAAGAATTTAACTTAAAATTTCGTTTTAGCAGCTACTGTACAACGCAACTATGATGGTGAGCATATCACGTGATCATGCGTTCTTAAAACACTTCTTTCGTGACATTGGCTGCCATTTTCCTCATCGACACATCCATTAAGTACGTTCTAAAACAGTTGTGTTATGACGTCACGTTTGATGATGCAGCTGCTTGATGACTTTATGAAAGTGATTGACGCTATTCATTTGAAATTCTGGAAATCGCTCCTCTGTTGATAATAGCTTTAACCTTGTTTCCATACGCATTCGGCGTGCGTGATTACGAACAAATGAATGGCGAGAATGAACATTCCGATTTTGGACGTATACGTACCGCTGCGAGCATTCAGCTGCATGTTATTTCACTCCACTGTCCACTACATCACCGAAACTCTAGTTTCATCCGTCAGCGTGACCACCAACTGTAGCGAATTGTCCCAAATTGCCAGAATCGTTCCCATTACGATGTGTGCGTATAGTTTACTGGATTCGTCCCTTGAGATACAGGCAGTTGATAATCTGACACGCACGTTGTTCCGTTTGGTTACTTAATTCATCGTTAGCACTTGGTTGTTGTTAGATATGTAATTCACGCTTGTTGTCATAACTTTGGTCATTAACCACTCAGTTTTACTGTTTGGTATTCCGACGGAATTACCATTTGCGTTAAGACAATAAAAGGCCAGAGTTTGGGGTAGTTCCTCCCACATGCCTCTATCGATGAAGAGGCGTTAATGATGTGACGTCATATTGGCTACAAAAGAGATAGCAGCAAGGGGCACTAGCTTAAAATGAAGGGTTAAACAACGGCGCTTCTAGTCAAGGCAGTGCTTTGAGAGCGGATTTCTTAGTCTTAAAAAAATGTTGTTTTCTCCAATCCCTTATGTTGCTAGGTTGTGATTGGAAAATAAAGATTCCATTTGCTTAAAAATGTCAGCAACTGCCAACAAATCGACAAAAATTGTGCGTTATAGGCCTAGAAATCCACTCTTAACAGCATTGTCTTCAGTAAGACGCTCTTCTTGTTGCCCTCCTTTCCCCCTTGCAGCTAACCCAGTTACTGGCTCCAACCATAAGAGTTATATACAATAATCCTACGTCATGTCACTGCCCTATTGTCAGCACAAGTAAAGATTACTATTTAACTGGATGTCCGGAGAATTATCTCCTGGCGATTGACACGCCCGACTTCTTGGTAGTTGAAAGGATTAGAATCATGTTGAGGTGTGGGGGGGAGGCAGATCGTACGGGGAGGAGGCTATCAAATGGGGAAGGGCCTTCTATGTGCCTCTCCTCGTTAGCTTATGCTCCCTATGCCTACCCCCACCTCATTCACCTCTGTGCCTGGGGTATACTCGGTTGTCTTAATGTCGGTCTTCTCGGTGTATAGAAGGCTGACTGACTTGTTTTCATATTACAGCCCATCAAGCTTACTGGGTTCAAAAACAAGTAGGCCTAATGTCTGCCGGCTTAAGATGGCGGCATCCATAAAACCAGCAACTAGGCTGCTCAACAGAGGTAGAGAAAGGTTGAGAGTCGGGAGAGAAGTGGGAGAAGCAATACAGGGAAAGGGAGCATACAGAGAGAGAGTACACGATACAATAGAGGGAACAACACATTCTTGCTCAAAAAGCGGAAGTCGTCAAAGGGTTTAAACAATGTCAGTAGAAGAAGGACTGACTGCAGCAGAGGGAAAAGAAGAACGACTGCATGTAAGATGGTTGCAATGTAAGATGATATACATATGGATAGATTTAGATGATATACATATGGATAGATTTAGATGATATACATATAGATATAGATCTATAGATCTTAGAAAAGTAGATTTTTTAGCCTATACTTCTACAAGCAAGTCGGTTCTCAAATTTGTGTTCCCTGGCGACTATTTTTTCATTCGTCTGGTGGAAGGCTGCCTAGTGTTTGGACCAGGGCAAATGTTATTCCTATTTTTAAAAAGCTAAATTCTGCAGATTGGAAAAACTACAGAACAATTACACTCTCTGAAGGGCCATGCAAGATTATGGAGACATTATACACAAGACAATGATGAAATATACAAACACTTACAATCTTTTCAGGAACGACAAGTTTTTTTTTTTTTTTTTATTTACCAGGACAGTCTTCTGTTCATCAATTACAAAGCTGTACTGGAAAAATACCGAAGATCTTGACCAAGGTGGGCCTTAAGTTTTGACACTTTTCGATTTCCAAAATGGGTTTGAATCGCTGGTCCATAGTAAGCTGCTTTGAAAACTCCATTTTTCCGGCTTAGTGGAGCACTTTTAGAGTGGCTACGGGCGTTCGTTACCAGAAAAAAACCCTACAAGTGGTTATTGGCCTTTACAAGTCAGCCTCATCAAATGTAATTAGTGGTGTACCACAGGGTTCTGTTCTGGGTACCCTACGGTTAACCTATTCCTAAATGATTTTAAGTGCAACTCTCATAATGCAGAGCAGTAACAATTTGCCGATGATTTAAAGCTTCACTCGGCTATTTTCACCCAAGACTCGCACGCAGATATCGATCATGTCTCTACATGGGAAAAATGTTGGCAGTTACCCATCGCGCATGTAAAATGTAAACGTTTTCATGGATGGAACCAAAACTATACTTTGAACAACACCATCGAATATGAACACTTAACTAAGACAAAGAAACTGAAAGTGGTAGGTGTTGGTTTATATCTGATCTGAAGTCATCCGTCCACTGTAATCATGTTGTATTAGCGGTAAATCGTAGATCAGCAATTGTTCAGCGCTGTTTTAAACCAGGCAATACACGCACCAAACAAAAGTGGCATACAAGGTTTTCGTCCGTTTCCTGTTGGAATATGCAAGCCCTGTTTGGTCTCTCTATCTACGTAAGGATATTGACCTCTTGAAAAAATTTCAGTGATGTTTCACGAAGTCGTGACAAGGCCCGTGAGAGTTGCCATACTGTGAACGTCTTAAAAGTCTCGGCCTTGAGTCTTTGGAAATTCGTAGTATGAAGACAGATCTTGCCTTGGTGTAAGGCATCGTCCATGGCAACTTATCGATTGACGTACCCTTCTTTGAAATTAGTCCTATAATCTGGATAAGGAACCACAAATTCAAATTTATGCTTCCAAAAGCAAAACTAAACTGTATACAAAATTTCCATCCCAGCATGGGATTCACTGACTGAAGAGTCAGTTTCAGTCTCCTCCGTAAACACTGCAGTTTTAAGATTGTTACTGCAGTTTTAAGATTATTACATTTGCCAAACTTAACAGCGTTCTTGAAAAAGCCAAAATTTTGCATACCAAGCTAAGTTCTCACTGTAAGGTTAGGTTTTTTTTATTATTATTTAGATTTGATCAAATTAGATCACTTCACACTTTTACTACTTTTTAAAGCTTATTTTTAACTGTCCTTACTATGCTACCCTGCAGCTTGGGCTCACGAATTTTTTATTATTATTATTACATATATATTTTTATAATTGTAATAACTTCAGTTTTGTTTCACACTTCAGTGTTTAACTCTCACCAGATCTGTTTCATGTACTTCATAGTTTTACCTTAAGACTTTCCGGCTGTATATAAGCGACCAAACAAACAAGCAAACAAACAGACAAACAGATGTGGCCTATAACAATGGGGATATTCAGACCACTCAATATGGGAATCCGGGTCGGGGACGGGGTAGGCGGTGCGGGTCAGGAAAGGAGTTACAGGGGGGGGGGGAAGGGGGCGAGAATGGGAGAAAATTAGACCATACAACTGGGTAGGCCGCAGGGGAATTTGGAGGAGGAAGCAGGGGGCAGTCGCCACCCTTTTCATTCCATACTGCCCACTACAGTATTTCGCTCAGGTATGCGGGAACTCGCTAGACCGGCGAATGTTACGCCGGGGGTACAGCTAGTTACTATTATCTAGACACACGCTAGTGTGTCGCCGCCAAGTAACAGTAGATCATCCCATTGTAGACATCCGATTGTTAAAAATTTATTGTTACTGATAAAAAGGCGGCTCACTAGCAGACATGTGTCTGTTAACTGTAAGCAATTGAAAGCATATTTTGGCATGTTGAGGATAAATCCCAATGCGACAGAAATGTTTCAAATTGTGGAAAATGTAAGGGAACGGTCAGAGATTAAGAAAAACTAAAATTTAAAGGATGAGTGTCCACCAATCATAGAAAAAAAGATGCGTCAATAACGTTGTTTTTATGTTACTGTCTAGTTAGCTAGCTAGCTAATAAGATTTTTCCCATGTTAAACCCCATAGACTTTTTGCTCATGGCTAGCGCAAAATTGAGAAGGCCTACGTACCTGAACTTTTGCACACGGATGCATAGTGATCTGAGGATGGTCTTTTTGTTGGTTTGGGGGTTGTAGGGGTCAGGACAAATGCGTGGGAGGGTTTTGAAATTCGCTACGGGCAAATTTAAATTTCGTTTCTTTTCCAAGTTGCAACCAAAGATTTTAAGCAACAATGGCTTGAACAATCAAGACTGGTCCTTAGATTTATTGTAAAAGCCTGGACGAACTAAAAACTGAACTGTAACGAAGGACAAAATAAAGAAACATTAACGTTGCCGTGGATTGCGTAAGAATAAAGGGATGCGCGTAAGATGATGGTTACGCAACAATACGAGCATACACGAGTCAATGGGTTTTTTGTTAATAACACAAAAATAAATTGCTTCGTATTTTGATGTTTTAGTAACAACGATTTTCGGGGGTTTCTGCATGACTAAATGTGAACGAAATCTTGAAAAATTAAGGGGAAGGTGAAGGGCTAAACAAAACAACTGAAGGGGATGCGCTGATTGAGTGAGCGAAGCGAACGAAATCAACGATTATTAGTCAGTGTGTGCAAAAATGGGATTAAAGCATCTTAAACAGACGGTGTAACCTTATGTACGTTCACAGTCCTATGAAAGTTGTGATATCCACCCAAAACCAAAACTGGTAGAAAAACTCGCCAAGTATCCAAAAACGGCCGGCCTTTGAAGGTAGTGATATCATTCCACCAGGGAAAGGCCACCAAGGTTAATCCTATTAGCCAAGTTAATCGCACCGAATAATACTTTGGACGTTAAATGAAAACTTGAAGATTGCTACCGCTATAGTAGCAATCGTCTAGTTTTCATTTAACTTTCGAACTATTAGTAGGTGCGATTAACTTGGCTAATAGGATTAACCTTGGCGGCCTTTCCATGGTGGAATGATATCACTACCTTCAAAGGCCGACCGTGTTTGGAAACTTGGCGGGTTTTTCTACCAGTTTTGGTTTTGGATGGATACGTATAGCTTCGGCCGAAAGTTTGTACATTGGAGATCAATTGTTGCTTTACACAATACTCCTATTGTTGAAGCTCTCAAATCCAATTAAGTACAAAGAATGGCATTACTGAAGTGGGAAAAGAAAGAAAGGAGGTGGACAATATTTTCCCACATACACGACATTTCCCTGGCAACGATGAAAAGGGATAAGTCTAGCTTCCACATCTTCACCGTTACTCGTAATATAAAAGCATACATCAATAAGGATAAAAAAGAAATTGCCGTTAGAAAAAGTTAATTAAGTCAATAAAAACCATTAGTTTAAACAACTTAGTCGTTTAGGTTCTGATGTGGGATAGTGTGCTAACATCTTTCATGAACTGTTAGTACATGAGAAAAGAAAACATACTTTAAACTTAAAATTTTGTGTATTTAAGGCGTTACGAGTACGTCCTCTGGACCAAAGCGGACTGACTTAGTAAAGGAGAAAAACGGCGAAACGTTAGGACTTTGGGCTTATGACATCCGAATATAAAATTAAATCCAGTAAGAAAACGCTGTTAAATTACGACGTTGGGGGAACATCGGATTGTACACCCCTAAAATCAATTAAACCATGGCAATTCGATCCACTAGCTGCAGTAACGAACAATTTAGTGGCTCCTCTTGCCAACCTTGGGGCTCGAGCACTTTCTTATTCTTATCAATTTTTCTTATTGGGCCAAGCACAGGCGGCCACAACCTCGTCTAAGGGCACGTCAGCTCCAAACGCCCAAGACGACTCGTGTGCACGCATATAACAAGTGCTCGAGGCCCGAGGTTGACACTAAATCACTCGTTACTGCAACTAGTGTCTCGAATTGCTGTAGGTCTAATCAATTGAGGGGCGTACAATCCGCCCCCCCCCCCCCCCCGATGTTGTCGAGATGTGAGTGGTTAGATTGGCGGTTCTCAGTTAAATGCAAACATTATGGCTGGCAGTATGGTCGGCCAGGCTGTAGTAATAACTGGCTGCTGTACAAAGAGATTGCCACTTTCGGTCAGGCGGGATTCTTCATTGGTTGAGCTTTTCGTATGTTCGTATTGTCTGGATCGTTTAGCTCTGGGTTAAGCTTGACCCATCTCCTATTGGACAAAGTCGCTAATAATTAAAGATTAGCATACTAGGATAGTAGTGAAAACGGTAATATAAAAGTTACAATTAGTTTTCACTTACCCTAAAATACTTACCGTCGGTGTCAACCCTCCCAACATCCCCGCTGTTGCAAACGAAAGTGATAGTGAGTGGCGCTACATGCTAGATGTGAGCATGCGCGCCACACGGAAGTGGTAACTACGACAGTGCAATTTAAGGTCGTTGAGCATTAACAAACTATTTATTAAGCTAATAATAAAGGTAAGTATTTTAGGATAAGTAAAAACTAATTTTATCTTTATTAGACGTATCGCCTATCGGGAATGATTTGGGACCAACATGACAACCAGGTCGGCAGGGGTAATACAAATTCGTCATAACAACAACAGTTGACAATTTGTACATCCTAGTTTGTATTAAGTGTCGTGGTCTAAATCGATTGTGAGGCCACTGAGCGAGCAACGTGTAAGGCCATCATGACTTGCTTGAGGTTTGTGAGAAATTCTCTAGGCTAATGGCATTGTAGATTGCTTGCCAAGGTCCGGGTTTCATGCTGCTGCCAGCACCTCTTAGCTGCAGGTCAAGGTATGAATTCAGAACCTGACTCGACAATTCGACTTGCACCGTTACCGAAACTGTGTTTTTGCTCGGTCACAGCGCTTGCGGATAAAAATATCCTTTCCGGCTATGATTTCTACAGAAACTTTTGTTTAAAAAAATAATTGTTTTGCTAGGAAGACTGCAATCGTAACAAATAGGTTTTGTAGTGTGATACTGGTAGGACGCATGTCCTTCATAGGGCTGTTGGACTGTCGATCATTAACCGCATATAGCCTAACTGCTCTAATTTTAGAACGAAGCTTGTTCGTGTAATGTAATCAGAGAATAATAATTTCTAATAATAAATGTCCTTCTTTAGGGACCGATCACTATTTATCGCCAGGGGGCCGAAGGAAATTGGGAGGGTCATGACTTTTTGGATCCTCTCGTGGGGCGGGGGTCATACATTTTCAACTCCTGTCAGGGGAAGAGGGGGCACACAAAAAAAAACACTGACCAAACTGGAAGAAAAAGTCATCGTTGGAACTCAAAAATG
>JAHWFP010252944.1:0-14928 GCA_023313725.1 Lithobius niger
TTTTTTTTAAGACTAACTGTGTGATGTACTTATTTAACATAAGTATTGGGGAGTAATCTGTAGTGTCCCTTGCCACGTGAGTTGCCCTATTTGCATTGGAATTCTTTTAAAAACGCCCCTTTGCCCCATTGTGGCGAACCTAGGAAGTTTTATGGCAGTGCAACAGGTTTCGTGGTATTCTTACCACTCCTGCAAAGAATGCAGCTTTTCGTAGCGTTCCTTGTTTTTTTTTTTTTTGTATTACCCCCGACGGGTCTTAAAACAACCTGGTTGGTCTCTCCCCTACCCTCGGTGGTGGAGGGAGGGGGGGAGGGTCAGAAAAGTCATCAACACTCGTCACGTAACGTCTTATTTTGAAGATCTTAAATCTGCGTAATAAATTACGCGAGAATCAGGCTAAAACCTGCATCTAATTGAATGGTGTAAAAAGATTTTTCACTCCATTGTTGCCTTTTCGTTTGCCTGTTCCCCTGGGTGGGTGACCGCCTGGGAATCTGGCTGTTGCAGACATTGGGCCTTAGGGCTTCGGGCAGATGACCAGGAGTGGTTAACGCTCGTTAAACCCTTTAACCCTTTTTAACCTGTTCCCCTTCACTGGTTGACAATATCAAAAAACTTTTCCTTCAGAAGTTGCTTGGTTTGACAAGACCTTTTAAATGGTGTATCACTCAACCTCCCCTTCTCATTTGAAATTTCTTAGAAACGCCCCTTTGCCCCCCTGAAACCTCCCTTGGGGCGCCCCCACAAAGTTGAACAGGATTGTCGACACACGAATTTGTCAGTCAATATTTTACTGCGTTAAGCTATCTTCATTACTTCTCGAGTTATGGCACTGTAACGGGTTTCGTGATACACCCTGTATAATCTAAAATCAGTAACTGTCACAATAGCCGGTTAAAAAAGTGTTATCTTTAAGGCCTATTATAAATTTTAGGCGTAATTGTTAGTCCTTAGGTCTAATTGTTACCTGCAGTTTTCATTTTTGCATTTACCTATTCATTTTTGCAACATGGTGCACCTCCGGGCACATAGTTACAGTGTTACAACGTCATGCGCAACGTCTATGGATCAGTTGAAGGGAAGTGACGGGAGAAACGCAGGCCTGTGGACTGTGTTGGTCTGCATTTGGATTGCCATCAAGTTTTTTTCGTCGTTTGAAGTCGTGACCAAAAGCCAGCTAGGTATACCACTCACTGATTCATACTGCAGGCATTAAAGGAACACTTGAAAATTCACGAGGGCTGTTCATTTAACCTGCGAAGTTTTCACCGCATCTCAAATGAACGTCTGTAATTCGTCAATACGTGAGAATATCGTCTTCTTCTCAATGTACTCGTTCCTTGCCTGGTGATATCCGAGCCAAGGCAACTGCATTAAACCAACCAGAACGACACAAGAACAGTAACATCAATGGTCATCGTGGTCATGGTGGCTCGGCGATGGTGGAGCTCAGTTTTGTCTGGCCAGAGACTGGTAAGAAAACTCTATCAAAGTCCCTGCCAGTCAGTTCCAGTAAGGGTTGCGTGGGAGACTACCAGTCTCCTCCTTCAGCGGCTTTGGAAGCTATTCTGGCACATTCTGGACATTGTTTCTGCCTTGGAGGATAACCGGAGGTTGCCCTGTTCGAATCACCGGGTTTCCCAGTCCCCATACGACACTTCTTTCTCCTTCTAAAATGCCCAGTAAAAAGCTACAAAACTGAACCGGTTCATCTGTCTGGGCATTAGAATGTTTCGAATGGCATAAGGTTCCGAAAATTGATTAAAAATAAAACTATGCCAAAAAAATGAATCCCGTTATGGCCACTTGTGGTTAAAATAAGTGACGAATATCAAATTGGGCTCTTGTAACCTACGGTACTTACGTTCTTGAAATTGAAATGAAGGCTGAATGGAATGTTTTGGTTTCTTGTCCAACACGTTACTAAAGAAGTGGAGCCAAGAACTGAGCTTTTAACCGATTCTCCATCAGATATGTGATATATATGCTGGAATATACACGATGGCTGAAAAAAAAGGGGAAAAAAGCTAAAAGATAATAATATGAACTTCCCTGAAATCATAAAACAACCTTCGAGTAAAAATGAATTTGCCGAATTTGTTGGTGGGAAAACCCGAAAAGATAAGTACGAATTTCGTAGAAAACTTTGCCTCTGCCTCACAGACGAAATATTAACTGCAATCTATAGTCTACTTCGATGGAGTGGTTTCGTTGTTATCGTTTCAGAATTAGTCAGCTAAGCTGTAAGGTTTTTATCGCAGCCAAAATTATAGTCCCTATCTCCGCCGTTTTGGAATAGTTTGTAAACTTGATGTGTAGGCCCTTCCTTATAGGGCTTGGTAAACATGCTGTGCAAAAATTTACCAAAATACATTGGAACAAGATGCACTAACACTACATTAGTAATTCGACGTGTCGTATGGTCGAATAAAAAAATCTGTAATTGACGTATGAAGTTGGAACGGCAGATATACCAACAGGACATTACTAAAAAATCTGAATGCGTGGTGTACTGAAGAATACTATTTTGCACATTATAATAAAAAAAATTGCCTCGTAACTTTTGCTACTACGATACGGCAAATGAGCCAGAATCTTGTGTGCGACGATGCAATCACTGACCAGATAGGTTTTCATCGGACGCTAATATTGGTATTCTTACAAAAAAAAAACTGAAAGCTTCGTTGTTGTACAGTTTCCCGTACCCATTGTTTTTGTTCATCAGACTTTTACATTTTTTTAAATCTTTGAACACCATAGTTCATGAATTCAGCAGGTAATTTGGTGTGTGGTGGTGGGGTGGGGGGGGGGGAGTAGGAGAAATCATATTGCGCTGAGGGTACGTCAGGTTGACTACTTTAAATTTAAATTTAGGTTGACTACTTTTTAGATGTATTAACAAAAGTTAAAATATTCACACGAGAATTGTGACAAAGTCCACATTGAATATAACACTGCAATTTCATGTGGCCAATTTTTGTTAGGCTACTCAATGCAAAGTACTTGTTTTACTAGCGTTTTATAATTATCTTTATTATTATTATTTGTAAATTTCAAATCTGTGGTTAAAACTAATGTCGAACCAATAAAACTTACGTGAGTCTTCCTGTTACGGATTTAAAAATAATTTTGAAAGTCAGAGGCCATTAGGAATATCCTGCCCTTCCCTCCCTCTGGCCAGTCCGCCACTGTGAAAACGGGACATCATTCGCGTTGCTCACTCGTTCAATAGGAAACAACATCACAAATACGCGTAATAAAATACTGTAATATATCGCACCCGAAAAGCAGCGAGGATGGCGCTGTAATTAACAGCAAAAGTCTTATACAAGCATCGCATTCATTGTACCGTCCAGATTCAATCAAAGAAATTCGGTGTACTATCCAGATCACCGCAAAGGTAAGTGATGACTCACTTTGCGTTGTTCTGCGCCATACGAGATGAGCCATCTTGATGTACCCGATGGCCTCTAACTGACCGCAATGTTGAAGAGCTGACTTGCCGAAATGCGCAGTTACACGCCGCAATTTTTCGTATAATGGACGTTGCGCGCACACCTTTACGCTAAGGAAGCGCTGACGTCAGCCACTGATCATGTACTATTTGACGACGGTTTTTCGCTCAGAGACCTTTTTAGAGGTTAGCGACCTAAACCCGGCCTAACTAAATTAACTACAACATTAACTACAGCAATTAACTACCTTGTGTGCTGGCGCACTGCAAATCACCCACCCGCATACTTGAATATAGTCGGATCAGAATTGAACAAATGTGTCTGGTTTTTGAGAAGATGTCGCTGACGTAAATCTGCTGCCCCCGTTTTTTGGCCACAACCGCATTAATTCGACGTGTGACACGTCGAATTAAAAAGGGGGTCTGAGCTGGAATAGTTAGGACAGCTCAGACTCAGAAATGGTCAATAAAAATTGAATCCGACTGTAAGATTTCACGTGAAATAAACACTACGTGCTCCTTTCCAGGTTTGACCTAGGTTTAGAGAAGCCTTACCATAAACACCAAACGAACTCGTTTTCGTTTATTAACAGGATAATATCCCAAATGAAAGTGGTCGTTGTCCGGCTCACTGCTCGACTAACATTATCCGAATCAAATTATCCCGTATCTGAAGCACATTAGCGGTCCTTATGTAAGCCTCACCATGAACTTCCATGTTAAACGTCTAACTTTGAACTCATATAGTTTCGCTCAGACTTGACATAGACCAGCGAAATTCGGTATTTGGGGTCGCGTCGTAATTATTACACCGAATTACAAATTTTAAAGACAACAATCGATCTGTTCGACGTCCACAACATGGCCATTTGTTGTTGTTGTTGTTGTTGTTGTTGTTGTTGTTGTTGTTGGGACTCTTTGCCCTCACCTGGAGAGCGAACCACTGAACCGATTTTCAAGTTCTATAGCTTAAAACGTAGGTATGGACAAGCGTCTTTCGCATGCTATTTTAATGTAACTACAATATTCTTGAGACGGAAAGCCAAATGGGCTCGAAATTTTGCTCTCACGTAGAAATTGAACAAATGAACCAATTATTAATTTTTATAGCTTAAAATGTAGGTATTAACAACGAGCAGGGCCTTTTGATGTAACTGCAGTATTCTCGTCGACATAGCATTTTTTATTATAGAGCACTGGGCAGAAATCATTAGTAGTAACAAATTGCGCATAAAACATGAAATTTGGTACATAAAACTTTCTTAGCAGCAAAAATCGAACCCGCCATGGGCCCCATGAAATACCCCAAGTGCCACGCGCGGCCCTCCTCCTTCCCAGCGCTGCCTTGTGTCCCCTCCCAGAGGTTTGGGCAACAATTTTTTACAGATCAAGCAAAAAACATGAAATTTTGTACACAAGTCATTCTTAGCAGCATAAATCGAATCTGCCAGGAACCCTCATGATATACCCCCCACCCCAAGGGCCACCAGCGCCCCCCTATGCCCCTCGCTGAGGTTTGACCAACAAATTTGTGCAAATCGAGCCAAAAGCATGACATTTGGTCACAAGTCATTCTTAGCATGAAAAATCGAACAAGCCAAGAAACCCCTACGAAATACCGTAAGCCGCCCCGGCCCGCTCCGGGCGTGCCCCCCCCCCCCCCCCATTGAGGTTTGACCAACAAATTCTTGCAGATTGAGCTAAACACCTGAATTGTAGTACACAAGTCATTTTTAGCAGTACACATCGAACCAGCCATGGAACCTCCATGAAATATCCCCGAGGCTTCCCCCCCCCCCACCAAGGCTCTAATCCCCCCCCCTCCCAGCGGCTTGACCAACAATTTATTACCAATCAAGCTAAAAACCTGAAATTTGGTGCACAAGTCATTCATTCATAGTAGTATAAATTGAACTAGCTATGGAACCCCCTTGAGATAATCTAAAAGGTACCACAAGGACCCCTTACCCCCTCCCCCCCTCCCCTCCCCCCGTGCCCCCTCCTTGATGCCTGACCAACAAATTCTAGAAGATAGTGCTGACAGAATGAAATATGGTACACAAGTTATTGTTGGCAGTAGAAATCATAGCTATCGAACTCCCACAAAATTCTCAGGTCCCCGCTCCCTATTCCCGCTCCATGAGGTTGATACCCAAAAAATTCTTGTTGATCGTACTGAAAGAATGCATTGTGGTACAGCAGTAATTCCCAGCAGTAGAAGTTAACCAGTCATGGATTCCCATGAAATACCACCAAAGACTCCCTCAGCATCCCCCCCCCCTCCTATGCACCGCCATGAAGCATCAATAACCAACAAATTCTAGCTGAAGTTGTTACAAAGATGCATAGTAGCAGTAGAAATCGAACTACATACGGAAGCCAATGAGATATACCCCCCCCCCACCCCAGTGCTTCCCTGTGTCCTCTCCATGGGGCTGTTGATTAACAAATTCTAGTTCGATTTATACTGCTTAGAATGACTCGTGTACCAATCCATGTTTTAGCTCAATCAGCAAGAAAATGTTGGTCAGTAACCTCATACGGATGAGTGAGGTGGGGGCAAAGGAAAGGGCCTTATTGGGGTACAGAGCTATAGCTCGATTTATTACCTAAGAATTTAACTGGATATCAAATTTCATATTTAGCTCGATGTTCATGATTAGCCCAAATTCTGAACCGTAACAGCTGCACCAATGTGACTACATTGTTGTTGTTCTTGTTGAGGAAATTATGCTATCACCTAGAAATCGAACCAAAGAACCGATTTTCAATTTTTATAGCTCTTAAAATTGAGTATTAAAAAGGCTTCTATTATAACAGTTATTTTAAGGTGATTACAGTATTCTTTTCTGTGTTTTTCTTGCTGAAACAAGAAAAAAAATAATACTAATCCAACTGAATGTCTGATCACCATGACAATGAAACAACGCCTACCTCGTGCCCCTCGTTTGCCGAAGGAACATTTTGTATCGAGCGAAAATGATAGCTCAAGATTAATAATTTATACCAGTCGCCACTGGCTGATTATTATTGATTATTGAGTAATCGCAGATGGTTTTGGTTTACCACCATTTTATTTGCATGTATTATCTCGGGTTGCATTTCTTTTCATTCCAATATTACACTTTTTTTGTTTAAATTAAAATCCTTTTGAAACAATGAATTTTGCTGTTCAGTAATCATATAATGATAAACTACTACTTTCGTGCACCAATGCATTGTGAGAGGAGTGTTTTCATGTTGTGGGGGATTAGAGTAATGGCCAAGAAAATATTATCTTTGAAGTTTTCACTTAAAGGGGGTTTGCCACCAATTAATGATATGCTGCAGCATGTGTAGCCATTAACCGCAACCGCCTGTTGAATTGAAAGTAAGGACTTCGCCCTTTACTTTCAACAGGCGAAGGAACGCACAAATTAAATTTCTTTTTACACAACAAAAAAGCCAGGTGCTTCCTTAATTTTAGTGAGAAGTTCGTGCGTGGACCAGAAAACAAGCGGTAAAATTAAGCCTAACGTAGCAAGGGGTGTTTTATTATAAAGAACACCGTTTTGAAACGTAAATTTTGAACCGCTAGATGGGCGCCATCTAGTGACAGTGATATCGTTAACTTTGAACGCTTGCTACCTGGTGCACTTGGACGCACGACATCTAGCACCGTCTATCATTATTTAGTTCTATGTAGCACTTGATTTCAACAAGTGAAGGAATGTGTAAAGAAATTTCTTTTTACACAATAAACAAGCCGCGTGCCTCCATAATTACTGAGACACGCGGCTTGTGTATTGTGCAAAATATAACTTTTTTTGCACATTCCTTCACTTGTTGAAATCAAGTGCTACATAGAACTAAATAATGGTAGACGGCGCTAGATACTGCAGTCTGTCAGTTGGTGAATAGGCACCTTTAACTGAAACCTGAAATTTGATTTTTTTTCCCAATGGTCTCTTAATTAAAATATGATTCCATTCCGTGCATCTTACCAAATGAGTACATGAAGCAATGTAAAGAGATTGCGATCAATGTTGATGGCAATTGGCGAGAGTCTTATTCTGGCGAACATGAAGAAGCAACACGGGAGCCAGACTGCAAAAGTTAAATACTGTGTGGTGTTTGGCTGGTACTAATCTTGATCTTTAGCTAGAATGCTTAGACAATGAGTTTAAAAGCCGTTCAGGAGAAGGACTAGAACTAGGAGAAGGACTCAGTGTGTTCAGTTACGAGGGGAACCCGTGAAACCTCTGATTTATATAGTTGAATATACAATAAGTCAGCAGGATGTCCGTTTGTGGGTTGCTTGCACACTGACCCTGATCATCCTTGTCCCAGCCAATGAAGATGTTCCAAGATTCCCATTGCTACAGTGTTTTCTTTGGCAGTGATAGAAAGTCTCACCATATGTCCGTCGAAGGACTATTTCGAAATCGAACAAGGGGTAGAGATACAATGTAATGCCAATAAGTACATCCGTAGATGGCTGGCTGTTTGTCATTCAGTCTGTACGACTGTCTGTCAATATAGCTGAATTTCTGCAGGAAGTTTCATCGACCGTGATTTAAGCAGTAGCCGGTAGCAGCAGTGATATAAACCAGAATAAACGTAGTCAAGGAAATTATTACCAAAATTGTAATAAGTAGGTTGAAGGCAGTGAAATATGAGGTGCGCCCTGAGTAGCAAACTGTACAGTAAATCCACAGTACTAAAGAAACAGTTTTGATTTTTTTTTCATATTTTTAACATAATATTAAGCACGATAATAAACGAATTGGCGATAATAAAACAATATTATTTTTTTATTGTAGCGGACTCGTTGTAAATTGTGGCACACACATTAAAGCGCCGTAGGAAAAAGTGGCTTTTTCGAAACTGGAGGTTTCAGCTAGAACTACGTTTCCCGGAAGTGGCACGCAAATGCAAAATTATTGTCGGAACCATTGTTTGTATTGTCATTCAACAGTAGATTATAATCCACCCAAAACCAAAAATGGTATACGAGAAGCCACCAGCTTTCCAAAAAGGTCGGCCTTTGAAAGTAGTGATATCATTCAACCAGGGAAAGGCGGCATTGTTAATCCTGTTAGCCAAGTTAATCGCACCGACTAATAGTGCGAAAGTTAAATTAAAACTAAAAGATTGCTACTTGCGGTAGCAATCTTCAAGGTTTCATTTAACGTTCAAAGTATTATTCGGTAAGATTAACTTGGCTAATATGATTACTGCTAATAAGATTACTGGCGGTCTTTCCCTGGTTAAATGATATCACTACTTTCAAAGGCCGACCCTTTTTTGGAAGCTTGGCGGCTTCTCGTATACCAGTTTTTTTGTATGGGTGGATTAATCTTACCGACTAAACTTCAAAATGAAATACTTGAAAATGCACCAGTTTGCATGCAATTTTCTAAATTTTTATTCATACTTCGAATTGTTAGCCCATTCGGTGGAACAAGGTCTAAATTTCACCAAGAACATCAGGCGAAAATTAAATGTATTCAAGGCTAAATTATATTCTTACGCATCAGTGAATAAACCGGTGAAAAGCTTGACGAAGATTGATTTTATCTCCAAGAAAAGGTGCCCGAACAGGGACTCGAATCCTGGATCCTTAGTTTTTTTTAGGTGTGTTCTCACTCATTGGCCAGTTAAACTTTCTACAATTTAAACTTCTAATATGTAATTTTATCTCCATGAATTATTTTACGCTCGGTCTTGTGAGAATTTCTAGAGACAATCATAAAAAGCGTTGGTGGAGTGTCAGTGGTCTTCAATCACTGACACACCACCACTGACTGAAAGACGTGAGACTCAAGAGTTCCTGGTTGGGTATCGTATCGCTTTACCTGTCAATCTTAAATTTTACATTAAGTTCCTTGAATAATGATTGAAACTGTCGTCGTGTTTAGGATGTATGATTAATTTTGGTATTTAAGCGAAAATTCCCACTCAATTTTATTGATTTAAGAATTTAAATCCAAAAATAGTGCTTGGAATTGTATATGAAAAATTTTTAACGAATCGGATATTGGGTTTGAAAGGCATCGTGTAGACAGACTGACAGGCAGACAGAGATGAGTACCGCATGAAGAGCTCCTTTGCTCTGCTTTGCGCTGCACGCCATTAAAAGGGCAATAAATAGACATAAATCGCTGGAAATAATAATAAGGAAAATTGGAAATTAGCCAACAGCGAAAATCATACAGTAGAAATAACGTAGTTCAGTATTCCACCTTTATGCACTTACGTTTCGTCGGAGTGGCTTGACCCGGAATCGAACCGGCTACCCAGTTCGTCCGGCCCAGATCACTTCCATAGCGCCTTAATCGCTACGGCCACATCCTCCACTGGCGTAACTCACTGAGCCCGTTATTAAGGTCACAACCGTGACCAGGGCTCCATTCGACCGAAATTCACTCGGCCATAGACAATGGAGAAGGAAGACAAATCATACACTCACAATGCTCAATAAAGGAGAAATAAATAGACATAAATTGCTGGAAATAATATTAAGGAAAATTGGAAATTAGCCAACAGCGAAAATCATGCACTAACCTTAATAACGTGTTCAGTGCGTTATCTTTATGCCAGTTAAGATTGGCCATAGAGATTAAGGTGCTATGCAAGTGATCTACGGGCGAACTGGGTAGCCGGTTCGAATCCGGGTCATGCCAATCCGACGAAACGTAAGTGCATAAAGGTGGCTTACTGAACTACGTTATTTCTAGTGTATGATTTTCGCTGTTGACTAATTTCCAATTTTTCTTAATATTATTTCCAGCAATTTATGTCTATTTATTTCTCCTTTATTGATCCTTGTGAGTGTATGATTTGTCTTCCCTCTCCATCGTCTCTGGCCGAGTGAATTTCGGTCGAATGGAACCCTGGTCACGGTTGTGACCGTAATAACGGGTTCAGTGAGTTTTCTTTATGCTAGTGGAAGATGTGGCCATAGCGATTAAAGCACTATGCAAGTGATCTGGGGGCGAACTGGGTAGCCGGTTCTAATCCTGGTCATGCCACGCCGACGAAACGTAAGTGAATAAAGGTGGCTTACTGAACTACATTATTTCTAGTGTATGATTTTCGCTGTTGGCTAATTTCCAATTTTCATTAAAAGGGCAGACATACAATTTTCTCGTCTGTAGCAACTCATACAAATAACCCATGCAATATCTAGACACACGCTAGTGCGTCGAGCCAAGTTAAACAACAAACATCACAACAAACAACACATCAATTCAATTGTCGAGGTAGTAAGACATTATAGCGCGACGCCATGGCGTCAAGTGTTTTATATCCTGAAGCAGAGTTGGGCACATTTCAGGTACTTGGGATAAAAATAATAATACGGTACAAAAGCTTAAATTGTGTTGAAATCGAGAGCAATGACCCACCTGAGAAAAAATAACCCGTGTAGGAATGCCAGCTAAACTGCTTTCAACGGAAAATTTTAGGCGTTGCAAATGTGTTACTACTAGCTCAGCCCCATGTTAAATCCCTTAGGGTGATTATTCATCAATACCGAAATAACGGGAAGGCTTCCAGCTATGAGTGGGTGCAGTACAACACGAACTGCGTACCTTTTATGATTTGGAGCCTGGGGGTGTAACGGGGATGGCGTGGGAGGGCGCGTAAGTACGAAAATATTGTTATACCATTGTTAATATTGTCGGCATCGTCTCTCATTAGGCGGCCAATGACAATGACGTGCGTGCCTAGACACACTACCTAAACAACGTTGCCAACGAAAGAGTATTCACGTCCAATTCACGAAAAATAAACAAATTGTAAAAACAAAGCAAAATAAACAAAGACAAAAACTGGTACCGAGGCCACCAAGTTGAGAGTGGTCAGGCCCTTCAAAGGAGTGATATCAACACACCAAAACTACCTAAATAAAACAAATTACAACAAAATTAAACTCAAACCAAAAACCTACAAAGATATGACTAAGTTGAGAATGGTTCGGCCTGTAGGCAAAAGGTAGTAGCAAATTGTTGAAAACCAATTTATAGTTGACGTGGCACTTCATTACATACCTGTTCTATACCTGTATCGCTGTTCTATAAGCGAAGATATGGCCGATATATGATTTTTCAGCCATTTCGGCCACCATCTTGAATATTTAAATTTGCTCAAGGGTCACAAAGTGGCACAGTGCACCAAATAATTCGCCAAGTTAATCACACCGAATAACACTTTAGACTTTAAATGAAAACTTGAACATTGCTACCGAAAGTAGCAATGTCCTAGTTTTCATTTAACCTTCAAACTATTAAGGTGCACGATTAACTTGGCGAATGTTTTGGTGTGTTGATATCACTCCTCAGAAGGGCCGAACCATTCGGAATAGCCCAGGCATATTAGGACAAATATAGCTCCAATCTAAAAAAAAAATCGTGTAAAGCTGGAAATTAGTACCTAGGTATTAGTCGCCTCCCTGAAAAATATAGTAAAAGTCCTCATGATTTCCATGGCCGGAACATTTTTTTTTTTATTTTCAACATGGCTGCCATTAGCCCAGGTAAGTTAGGGTTTGAACCTAAAAAAAATCGTGTAAAGCTGGAAATTGGTGCACTATTCGAACCCCTGAAAAACATAGTAAAAGACCCCATGATTCCCATGGCCGGATCATGGCTTTTTTCGGGCATCAAGATCATAAATCACTATCCAAATGCTATCTGTTGCATGAACTACACATTTTTTATAGAAACCACTTTATTCGTAAATTTTATGGCGGCCATCTTGAATTTGCAAGATGGCCGCCATGTAGAAACCTACATCTAATGGCATTTTTAACCAAAACCTGGAAGTAAGGTCAACCCAATGTTTATGGTGTTTTGTGTTTTTTCGAGGCATGCTTGTCACCTTGTCACTTTGTCACCCTTGAGCAAATTTAAATATTGAATATGGCAGCTAAGATGGTTGAAAAATCATATATCGGCCATATCTTCGCTTATAGAACATACAGGTGTCTAATACTATGTTTTCAGGGTCAGGGAATACTAATACCGGATTATATTGTTGATAAGATATACGCCCTTCTTTTTAGGGGAAGGTATCAGGGGAAGGTATCACAGTCACCGTTCGATTTTTCGCTCATTTTCAACTTTCAACTGCTATTCTGCCGTTTTTAATTTAGGTGGAAGACCCCAATTAGATTCATTCATCTGTTGCATGAACTACACATTTTTTATAGAAACCACTTTATTCGTAAAAATTGTATGGCGGCCATCTTGAATTTTCAAAATGGCCGCCACGTAGAAACCTACATCTCACCTCAGGGTGGGGTTGGGGGGGGGGGGGTGAACTTGCAATCACAGCAATTTTTTTCCAGTTACCCTTCATGTACATTCATGCAATATTCATGTTTTTCATTGAAAGTGAATTGAGCCCCAAGCTGCCGTGCTATAACTGCCGTCGTCCAACTTATACGTATAGTCTGGTTGCCAAATGGCATTTTTAACCTAAACCTGGAAGTAAGGTCCACCCAATGTTTATGGTGTTTTGTGTTTTTTCGAGGCATGCTTGTCACCTTGTCACTTTGTCACCCTTGAGCAAATTTAAATATTCAATATGGCAGCTAAGATGGTTGAAAAATCATATATCGGCCATATCTTCGCTTATAGAACATACAGGTGTCTAATACTATGTTTTCAGGGTCAGGGAATACTAATAACGGATTATCTTGTTGATAAAATATACGCCCTTCTTTTTAGGGGAAGGTATCACAGTCACCGTTCGATTTTACGCTCATTTTCATCTTTCAACTGCTATTCTGCCGCATTTAATTTAGGTGGAAGACCCCAATTAGATTCATTCGAAAAGTGGGAATATCGTCTTAGCATCACGGGTAATTAAAAGGGTCTATCATTGGTAGGGACCAAGTTACGCCCTTTTTATTTAGGACTGGTATCACAGTCACTGTTCGACTTTTCACCTATTCAGATGTTTCACCTTTTCACCTATTCACCTGTTCGCTATTCCGATGTTTGTAATTTAGGCGGATGACTCCAATTAGGTTTACTCGAAAGGTGGAAATGACTTCTTTCGAATGAAGTGAATTGGAGTCGTCCACCTAAATTAGAAACGTCAGAATAGCAGTTGAAAATTGAAAATGAGCGAAAAATCGAACGGTGACTGTGATACCAGTCCCTACAAAAAAAAAAAGGACTTATATTTTATCAAGAAAATCCGTTATTAGTATTCCCTGACCCTGAAAACATAGTATTAGATACCAAAATTATTATCCTGTATGTTCTATAAGCGAAGATATGGCCGACATATGACTTTTCAGCCATTTCGGCCACCATCTTGAATATTTAAATTTGCTCAAGGGTCACAAAGCGGCACCCTGCAGAATTTCATTAAGTATGCCTTGAAGAAACACAAAACACCATAAAATATTGGGCGGACCTTACTTCCAGGTTTTTTACTTTGCTACTAGTAGACTAGTAGCATATTTTAAACTTACAACACATAATGTTTTTTTTAATAGTAAAAACAGTGTTACCGCTTTCTAAATGGTATAGCTGTGCTCCTTGATCCAGGAAATATGCATTAGACGCCACAATTTTATTCCTACGGTGCCTACAAGCTGTGATATTGCTAGAACAAGCTTTCCACATGGCAGCCATCTTGAAAAAAAACATGTTCCGGTCATGGGAATCATGGGGATATTTACTATGTTTTTCAGGGGGTTCGAATAGTGCCTCTGTATCAATTTCCAGTTTTACACGATTTTTTTTTAGGTTCAAACCCTAACTTGCCTGGGCTGGAACTTGGCGACCCCTTTTACCAGTTTTGGTTTTTGATATGATGTAATAATCTACATAATACTCCTGGATGACGGGCGAAAAAAAAAGAAGGGTTGACAATATTAGGAAAGGAAAAGAAAGGCTACGCAAAGTGATCGGTAACAATAAGAATCGAAGAATAGAAAAAAAAAAGAAGGGGGGGGGCGATTCCAGAAAAGGAAAAGGCCATGCTAAGTGGCTGGCAACAATGCGAATCTAACAATCGCTTTAACAACCACTTTAAACTTGGGGTGCACGACGCTTATCATTGATACGTTTGAAAGTGATCGGCAAAGATAGGACCCCTGTAAATAAAAACAACATCCTATCACGCATTGTCGGTGATTTACTTTGCATCTCCCAGAAAATAAAATGCCAAAGTCGCCGGATTAAGATTTCAACATTTTTCTAAAAAAGCGTAATATTTTATTTGCCTATAGAAATATTCAAATGTCAGTGCTTGGAGACCGGGTGTGGAAAAGGGGTCCGACCTGTGTCGGGCTTGGGATTGCTGATTGAATGAGCGAAGCGTACGAAAATCAGCGTTTGTTAGTTGTTATGCGATCTGATTGGTTGGGTTTTTATTTTTTGGTGGACTTCCAACATAACACCATCTATGCGTAGCATTGGCTTCCTCTAATATAATATAATATAATATAATATAATATAATATAATATAATATA
>JAHWFP010252948.1:0-22491 GCA_023313725.1 Lithobius niger
GCTGTAGTTAAATGTTTTTACCTGAAAAGTGCAATTTCTGTAGAATTCATATCTGGCTCCTTTCTGCAAGTAATTGGTTATTCCTGGTTTGCTTTTAAAGAAAGTATTTAACTTTCTTTACAACACCGAAAATGTTGTAGAGTCCAGAAGTAAAGTTTCAGCATGGTTACCCTGACCCGTGGGAATGCGTAGGGGCATGAAACCAACCAGGGAGGACGGATCCAGAGTTACATATCAAACCTGCGTGTGTACTGGCAGAAACCCAGGACTCGGCTCAACCTTCCCCCGCCGGGTGGAGCATGAGAAGGACCTCAGCCAACGGTTCCCCGCTCCCCAACACAAATCGCCGTTGTGACCCCCAACGGGGACATTCCAACAGATAGTGCCCGACTGTCTCCGGCCCACCACCACAAACACACTCTTGAGACCTCACCCACCCCAATCGGGCGAGATGGGCCCGAAGCAGGACATGACCCATGCGCAACCGTGACAACAGTCCAGCATCCCTGCGGGAAAGACCGTCCAGTAACCGCAGAGCAGCAGTCGAGGGATGCAAAGAGAAGAGTCATCTCCCCGTCGCCACCGTAGCCAAACCACCTCCCATTCCCCCTGCACAGCCCTACCAACCACAGGCCTCAAATCACGTGGAAAGGGATTGAGGCTTAATGGCGCGTCGACAGCTTGGTCATTAGCGCCACCCTCAGTCACAGTGCAGTGGTCCGGGTTGCCACTGCACCACACATTACAGAGATATTATTCAAACCCCTAATCTAAATCTTGTCATACATCTGTACCTCCTGTAAAAATTGAAAAACACCGGACAGGAGGACAGACTTATCGCCCAATTGACGCACAATGTCATGCGGAAGATGGAAACGACGACGAAAACCATCAAGATGGCAACAATCAACAAGGAAGTGCCGGACCGTAAGTGGCCGCCGACACCAATAACATTCAGGAGGGTCAACCCCCCGCAAAAGGAAACAGTGAGTAAGTCGAGTGTGACCAATGCGCAAACGGGCCAACACCACCTCCTCACGGCGACTGCGACGACACGCCGAGTGCCATTCCTCAACAGTGCCTTTAATAGCTCGTAATTTATTGCCGTCCTGTCCATCCCACGAGGCTTGCCAAAAAGCATGTAACCTCAGACGCAGAGTTGGAAAAGCGTCCGAGGGAACAAGCCTGAGATCCCTACCGAGAGGGCCAGAAAGGGCCCCTTTTGCTGCAGAATCCGCTTGCTCATTTCCACCTATCCCAAATCACGTGGACCGAGAGCCACGCACACTTCACTGCAACCCCCTTCTGCACCTCGGCGAGCCAGGGCATCAGCTTGCTCATTACCGAAAAGCCCCGAGTGCCCCTTCACCCACCCAATCGACACAGATACGCCTTGCAGACCCAAAATATATATCTTCCACCCCACCTCCCGTGCGATTGGGTGGGAACACTGGAGGAGGAGGCGGCGGCGGGGCTAACAATGTCAAAATGTTACATTGCTAACAATGGGGTAACAATAGGCGAGGTGCCCAATATCGGATTATAACTCACTCGAACATGATGCAACAATTATGGTTTGATGCCGGGAAATTAACATTGTCGTTGTTTGAGTTAGCTAGCTAGTTGTGGAGAACCAAAATAAATGGTCTTGATTTTTCCTTAAATCTTTAAGTTTTAACCATAGAGAGCGAAGTCTTAAATTTTGAGTTGGGCGGCCGACATGACTGATTGACTTATTTACTTTTTCAATGCAGGGTTCGGGAAGCCAGTCGAATTGTTTCTGAGATTGTTTGCCATGATACTGCAACTATCCAGAATCAACTACTGATCGAGATGACGCATGCTAAATCTACGAACACGCTAATGTGTTGCCATCAAATAATAATCATGGGACAAACCTTCGGCGGAACCTGAACATAAGCATACATTTCTAATGTTCCGTTTTTTCGAAAACAAAAATCGGTGGACAGTAGACAACGTCATGATAGACCAGACCGTAGCAATTACAATAAAATGGAAGCGAAAAAAGCCAACAAATTAACTGAGCAAAAACCGGCTTTGCCGTTTAAAAAACAAACATTAGAGCTCGTATCCCCATACTCACAGCCCTGAAGGTACACGAATAAAGTCGGATTAGAGTTCACTCGAACGCAACGAACTATAATTTGAACTCCAATTCGCAAAACGTAAACCCACAAACACACACAAAATAGACGCCATAAACAGCAAAGCACTGCAAAATTGAAAGATAAAAATGCATACCCAAAATGAACACATAATTACTCAAACGAACTAGAAATAACCACCTCAAATGACCTTCAAACACAAACACAGGCAAAAAAATGCCTTAACTAGGAGTCTGTTTGTTTCACAAATTATAAATGCACTCAAAATACACATATACCCACTCACACGAAACAGACTTAATGTATGAAACAACAAACACAGACAAATATAAAAAAGTCTGAAGAATACGCAAATTATGCGTGCACGCCCAAACACTGAAACATTAAACTTCTCAAACATAAACTGCGCTTTCTTTCTGACATAACCATTGATCAAAAACAGTCTTTGTTCCCTGGTATTAGAGTTCATATTATAGTTCGTTGCGTTCGAGTGAACTCTAATCCGTTTTTGTTCGTGTACCTTCACGGCTGTGAGTATGGGGATACGAGCTTTAATGTTTTTTTTCTCAGGTAATTACTGTTGTTTTTGTCACATGAGGGAGGAAACCGGAGTACCCAGAGGAAATCTTCGCGCAACGAGCGGGAAACAACCGGAGAAAAACCCGTACATATACACTTTCAATCACTAGGATCGAACCTGGCTATGTACGAAGCCAGAGATGTATAGTTGGGACCAGGACGCCTATCGAATCTGACACCCCAGTGCTCGCAGCTACCCGTGCACCCAAGATAAACATCTAGATACGCTAGTCTTTTGGCGATAAAAATGGAACAGATAAGCTGAGTTGCCTTCTGCTAAATCAGGATGTTACCGGTTACAATGTAAATCATTTAAAGCCAAGGCATAATTTTTTCGGGAGGCATTATAAGCTTGTAAATTTTCTGTGAAGTCATTATTTTTGTCGCAATGCCACAGGGGATATTTTTAATGGCATATGAAAGTTTCACAGCCCTTGGTTTTGCCTATTGGCTAAGAGTTTGGATGTTTGATGATATCCATAAAGTGATTTCATATGCCCTGTAGCATATCCGAGTTAGTAACTACAGACAATTTCCATCTGCCGGACGAGATCTTAAATTAGTAAAATCTAACACTAGTTTGCAATCAGTTCTCTGGGTTAGAAGGCCAAGCTGGTGAACTATGAAGTGGCCTATGTTGTGGTCGCTTAGGCTAGGGTGGACGCCATCTTCCACTTCAGATATGTAAACGTCAGTCAACACCAAGTCAAGAATGTTCTCCCAACGGATTGGTTCAGTTACAGTTGTGTAAAACTGTTGGTGGCAATGCCATGCAATGCCAAAAAGCCCTGGTGAACACGATTAAATGCTCTAAGTGCGAGCTAGTCCACCGTGGAAAGGTAGAAATCTCGAATTACCATGTTGGAGTGGTATGTGATTTAATGGCAGAATCAACGAAATTTGTCATTTGCTGAATTCGTTGTTTATTATTGCAGTGTCAGTGATGTAACCAAGAATGAATTTAATTTAGAAGAAATCAGTGCTGCATACATTGCTACAGCCTCTATGGATGCGTCCTGCACAAGGTCAGAATCCCTATGATAGACCATCAACGGTCCACCATACCAGTTGCCACTACCCCCCCCCCCCCCCTAACAATGTTGTAAGGGTGGCCCACCGTAACCATGACGTCATTATTTTATAGTGGAATACAACAAAAGACAAGTTATAAGTACTCAAAACCAACAATATTAGGAAGGGCGGTAGCCTTTACTGTAAGGTTTGACCTCAGTCTCCCATGTTAAAGCTGAAATTTTGATGCTTAATTTCTCCGCCGTCTTTCAACATTTTCTGCTGAAATTTGGTATGTGAGCTTTGTGTAACTTGGACAATACATATACCAACTTTTATTAATTTCCGATTTGTCACATTAGAGATCTGAATGTAAGTTGGAATTGTTAGTTTCATTTTTGTCTTATACGATGGGGATGAGGAACTTTGGACATGTTTATACAATGGTCTGTACAGACTAAACCATTTGTTGTAGAAAGCTGGTTCTTAGCTCATTTGAAAGATCTACTTCCGGAGATGTGCCCTTTATAGAAATAGAAATTTCGATTGGTCGTCTCGTTCCGGAGTTATAGGGCCCTGAACGATCCGTTTTATTGTTAAACATTGTTTTAAACTAGCATCATTACACGTCCCCCGACCCATACTATATGTATATACATTTTCATGGTTCTCCTCTTAGTAGATTTGGAATGGCAGTATATAGGCTTCTCCAAACTTTTGAGCCACCCTGTATACATCCAAGTGCTACACTAAATCGCTTAAATCATAATGGGAACAGTCCCGCCCAAAAGAACTGTAATCTTATGATTACCTGAAGCCTAATTGAAAACCTCGGAGACTTCCACTTACTCCTAGCTAAAAACAAATTCGACAATTTATTCTTTGTGGAAACTTGGTTGGCTACCAAAATGACAGACATAATTGCTATGACTTGCTTCGTCTACGGGATTAATCGGAGGAATAAAGACACTCGTGATTGGGTATTGCGGTAATTTTTAGTAGTGGCGTGCCGGTAGTGACTTGTTTGCTTTCGTATTGAAGCTCAGACTAATTTATTGTAGCACGTTTATCAACAATGGGTCAAGAAACCTTTTGAATGTGGCGAGTGTGGAAGAGCCGTTGCGGTGCAAAGTAATCTGTCATTGCACCTCGTCATAGTGGAAGGAAATCGTTGAAATGTACAGAATGTGGGGAGGAAATTGTAAGTAGAAAGAAAGGAACACAGCACGTTATTCTTTATAGAGAAGAGGCCGAGGCACTATCGGTTGAAATCACAACGACTAAATTAAATTTCATTATTGGCTACATCTCAAACAGCTGTAATGAGGACGCTACTGATAAAATGAGTTCATTCATGAATTCTGCAAACCTTGCAAATTACTCCCAACATAGTAGTTGGGAACGTTCTACAGCCGCCTGGTCTGTTGCTAGTGCATCGAATCACGTCCATAACAAATTCATAATTCAGATTGAAGGTAGTGGATTTATCCAGTTCCGAATAAAAGCACGGCAACTGATTAATAAAAGAAAACCAGGCAGTGCTACATGAAAAATGCGAACGACGTTTTGAAAATTGTGAATTTTCATATGCAGGTTAACGAATTAAAACATGGCAAACGCCACTAAGTCATCCTATGTTTAAAGTACAGACAAGAGTCATTTTAAAAAGACAAAAGCCAAAAAAAGGCACAGTTACTCTGCTCAGAAGAAGCAGAAATAGTGGCCGAAAGACATAAACCAACCTGTTCCTTGGGAAAACCAAGTCGCAAGGCCTAGTTTCCCCAAGGCGCAGTTTGGGCTGGGTTTCTCCGTTTTTTGCCTCTACTGAGAGGAAAAACGGACATTTTGGCGTTTATCTTTTAAAAATTACTGTAGTCTGTACTTTAAACATAGGTTGCCACGTTTTAATTTGTAATCCTGAAGATGTCATTCACATTTGTCACGTAGCACTGCCTGATTTAGTTTTAATAATAATTCATCCAGTTGGTATCTAAGCAAATCCGTAGCAACAATACTCATGATTTATAAGTTTTAGCTGACCACAAAGTCTTCGACGTTGAGGAGTGGGTACATTTGGGTCTAAGCAACCACTGTATGGTAACATTGAACAGTCAGCGTCAAAGGGAGGCTCGTGCAGATCTATGGAGGAAGTATAAAGATTTCCCTATATTGATCAAGGCACTTGGTAATGGTGAACTAGAAACGTGAACTTAACAGATATTCTGCCACGGTCAGCACCTGGGAATTCTTAATTGCTAAAATTGGGGAACTGGTTGCAATTTGTAGCACAAATTAAAAGAGATTAAATAAGCAACAGCAATTTCACCCAGGATATATACTAAAACTACGACCTAGAAAGGCAAGTCTATGGCACCGTTACAATTCTGACCGCCGTTACATCGGCAACTTGTTAAAGTACAAGAAGTGTCGAAACGCGTATTCTACGTGTGTCTACGTATGTCACTGCTCCAAGAAATGGGCTGTTTGGGCTGAGGGAAACCTATCACCACTCTTGCGTTTTCTTTTCATCACAAAACTTGAAAGTCCGGAACATCCCGCCATTTTGGCCAAAGACAAGATTCAGTTTTTTTTATTTTAGAAAATGGAGTCGTTGACAATGAAGTATATATTCCTTCTGCAACAGTAAACAACTGCGAAAATCTCCCAGCATGTAAAGATGTTGTTTTTACTTCCAATAAGATTATTTTAGTTTTCTCAGGGATGAAGCCCAGTCATGCCGTGGGACCTGAAAGGTTATCGGCCTTTTTCTACTAACAAATCCGTTATCAGACTTGCATGCCGTTAGAAAAATATTCTTACTGTCATTATTCACAGGGAGATTGTCTCCGATTTAATCTACTGCAAATGTGGTATCAGTATTTAAGAAGGGTAATCCAACAGCCCCCAAAATTCAGACCAATTCCATTTACAGCAGTACCATACAGAATTATGGAATCAATTATGCAGGATATAATGATGGAGCACATAATAAAAAAAACATTACCTAATTATTATGAACGAACAGTTCGGTTTTTTGCCAGGACGTTCTGCTGTGCACCAATAATTACTAATTGCATTGGAAAAACATTGAAGCTTTAGGCCAAGGCATCGTTTAGCATGATATATTGTTCGATTTCCAAAAGGCGTTCGAATCAGTAATACATAGTAAACTACTTTTTAAGCGTTAACAATATGGAATTTTTTTTGTGGTGCACTCCTGGAGTTTTTGATCAAGGCAAATAATAATATGATCACAGGTATAACCCGCAAGTGGTGTTTAGCCAAAATTAAAGTAATTAGTAGTGTACCCCAGTTAACACCGTTTGGACCCCCTTTTTTCGTCCTCGTATGGAACGATTTGGTATGTGACCAGGATAAATCCAACCAGGGAAGTTTGCAAATGATTTAGTGTTATATTCAGCAGTAATTAACATCCATGAAAACAGCTTACTCCAAATCTGAAATCGATTACGTTGTTGCCTGGGCTGCTAATTGGAAATTAGCATGAAATTATTGCCAATTTTGTATGTAAAATGTAAAAGAAACTATTAGCAACAGCATACTACCAATTGTAACAACGGTCAAAGATTTAGTGCGATTGGTTTCAACCAGATTTGAAACCAAAGAACTCTGTGGTCTTACCTGCAAACCGCTGATCTGCTATTGTCGGATGATGTTTTAACTCGGGAAATTTATAGCCTAACTTGTGGGCATACAAAGTGTACGTACGCCCACACTTGAGTATTTGAGCCCAGTCTGGTCACCACACCTACTAAAGAATATCGACCACATTGAATCCATTTAAAGTCGCTGCACAAAGCCACTGCAAGGGGAATGAAAATCTCCTATGGCATCTGTCGTAAACAGCTGAAACATGAGAGCGTGGAACTTATGTGGATCTTCCACTCTTCGAAATTAGTTCAGTAACACGAACATGTGGCAACAGTTTTAAGCTGGCCATCCCAAAATACAAATTAAATTGTAGACAAAATTAGTTTGCAATTGCGGTTGTTCCAGTTTGGAATTCCCTTTCTGACGAAATTATCTCAGCACCCTCTGAAAAACCTTTAAAAGGTTACTGAACAAAACCAGTTTAAATGGCTTTCTGAAACGACCAGAATTTTTCATATAGTTTGAACGTCTAGTTAATCTGTGCAAAGGATGGATACCAGTGGTCCCAGGACCCTTTTCAGACATGTTGCCACGCCAACAAACTGTTATTATTATTATTAAACAAAATTGTACACGGTAGCCTTTCACAATCACTACCCTCAAACTCTATTCTCCAGGAAAAAACGTACTCTTCACTACAAAAGCCTTTCCACTTTCATCCCATTAAACGGTTTCGCTTCATAATGTAAAAGTATGTGCTGTGATAATAAGCTTTTGTTTGCAACATGCTGCTGCACAGTCAATACATGCACACGTTTTCCTTCCATTATGCAGACGTAGTGTACGTATAATGAGACGTATGTGTAACTCTTCACCGAAAAGGCCTACCACACTCATAACATTCAAACTATTCTAAAATGAAAGGCTATACAAAACAGCAAAGCAGCTCTTAAAATTGACATGAGATGAGCTACATTTTCAACAAGAAATATTTATATTGAATACCGCCGGATACCACAACAGAAGAAATTCTGAAGCGTATATTTATGTAGTACATCAGAGGAAAGTAGAACCTAGAATCAAATTCAGTTCACTGCACCAAGACTCTACCAGAGCAAAAAAATTAACTTCCACTGCCCCAGAGTCATATAATTAAGCACGAGACGATCGAATGAGAACACCGTGGTCTTAACTCACAACTTTGAAAGCACAAACTATATAGCAATCCACCTGTACCTTGATCACAAATCGAGGAGCAACTGGGATGCGCCGAAAGTTTCAATGCCTTAGGCAATTACATTTTGGTTACTCATCTAACAAGTTTTCAGTTAAATGTAGGTATGCATGCCAACATTTAATAATATGATGTCACAAATGCGTAATTAGAATGGCTGTTAACCAGGCAATGACACCTTTGCCATCTCGCAGTTGCTGGTGCAGTTGCTGTTCAATTTGTGGTGGAGGTGTAGAAGTATTGGTAGTGTGTGCTGTCAAAGTTACGAGTTAAACTGAACACATCTCATTTGATCCTCTCGTGTTTAATTTAGTAGTCGATGAGGATTTTTCTGCTCTGACTATGACAATATCTGATCTATGACAATAAGATAAAGAATTCTGAGTATAGAAATAATTTTTCGGCTGGGTTTTGTACTTTCAATGTTGATTCGTTCCTCTCGAATCATCGTAGCAAAACCAGCAGCAGGTTATTGTATGGCAGACACTGGCAGATTGATGTGCCTAATGCATAGAAGCTAGATTTGTTTGATCTATGAGTCACTTCACTTGCATCAAGCTTGTGGACAACTGATCCTGTCTACTTCTATTGGTAGATATAGACAGCGAAGTAAGTTCTCATTAGGTCTTACAACGGAAGGAAATCTACGTTATATTTTTAAATATTAGTTTGAGCCAGCAAGTGAACTCAAGAATAGAATGAAAGCATATGGGACGGGAGGTACGTTGAGTGTATTAACGCTGGCAATAGCCAGTGTTAGTAAGGGTCGACCAAGGATCTTTGTGTTAAACTTTCAACTTTGAGAGCTTATAACTCCGTCAAAAGTAAACATCTTTAAACCAAATTTGCAATCTAGCTTTCACTATTCAAGGCCTGTCTGCAGTCCAAAAATTGTGAAATTTGGGCGAGACAAACCCGAGATACAGAGCGGGACAAATCAGACAACTTCTTGTTCTTGGTCTTGGTCTTGGTCTTGTTCTTGTTCTGGGGATGTACCTTTCGTCTGCCCTCTCTACAGGTCAAACCATTTGTCCTATGAAGCTGTTTCTTAGCTCATTTTACAGGTATTGCTCTGTAGATATGCCCTTTCCATAAGGCATTTCTAATTGGGAAAGTGGTTGAGGGGTTATGCAATATGCAGCTCTAAACAACCTGATTGATTGTTTTACATTGTTTGAAACTTTGTTATTATACAACAATGACAATTAGCAAACGCCAGCTGCAAGACTAAAGATTAAAGGATTTGTTTCTATTATTAACACTGGCGATAGTGTTAGTAAGAGCCAGCCTAGAGTCTATGTGTTAAACTCTCAATTTTGACCATGAACTGCACTGTTTTACAGTTTAGCTGCAATTCTAAAAGTAACACGAATTAATAAACAAAAAAGGAACGTTAAATGTTTAGAGCAAGGGTCTAAAAGTAAAAACCTTGAAGGAACACGGACAAGCTTTGACAGTAAGGGTTCTAGGTGTAAAATGTTGAAAGAGGCTGGTAAGCATTAGACCATTACTACCCGGTGGTCAGAAATAAATACATTTTGACGAAAAACTGGAAATCCTCCTACAATGACCCATGTGATAATCCAATGGTAGTATGGTATACGTTGCCTGCTTTGCTTTGTGATGAAAATTATTTTTCGATTTAGTAACATGACAGGGTATTCACAGCAGACAGCATTACTGGTTATTCTCTACTACGAAATATAATAAAAAATTCTAAAACATCAAAAGACAAAATGCCAAACTTCACAAGAAAATTATGTTCTTAAAGTTTCAGAACAATATTCTAAGAACAAAGAAAACCTGCTACAACCGTTGATACACACGTTCTGTCCGAATAGAGTAGAACTAAGCTAACCACCGGGTAGTAAGGGTCTAATGCTTACCAGCCTCTTACAAAATTTTACATCTAGACCCTTACTGTCAAAGCTTGTCCGTGTTCCTTCTAGGTTTTGACTTTTAGACCCTTACTCTAAACATTTAACGTCTGGTTTTTGTTTATTAATAACACTGAATTCAACCATGACTGTAATCAAATTTCGTATCATTGTTTCTTTTCTTACTTTCATATCACGTCAGGTCAATTTTGTGAATCGAACTGGCCACCACTGCATCAGTGGACAAGAATATGAAAAATGCCGTAAAGACTGTGATTTCGCGTTTGTGAAAACACTTAACTCAAGTTGTGGGTAAGTATTTTTTTTTTGCCTTATTAGGTTGTTTTTATTTCTTATAAAAATTTATCGCCATACTTGCAGAAGAAAATAAAAACCGTCATCTAGACATCCACAAAACCACCAATGTATATGGGCTACTGATAGCTAATTTTGTTATTGTGAAGATTTTAATAAAGTAGCTTAAAATAACTGGTTTCATGATACGTGACTGAAGGTTTAGGTCCGTTGGCATCAAAGTTCCCGTTGTGAATAACATTTAGCAGTATGTGGCATCGGATTTTTTTCTTAATGTGTGTGTATGAATTATGAATCATTAAGGATCAGTATTAATTATGTTTTTCGTTCACTGAAAATTCGCGTTACATCAGCCGAACATAATATCAGGAAACTCGCATTTAACATCAGTTTCCTTGAGGGACTAACACTAAAAGTCTGCGTTTTAAACTGAATGTGGAAATCTTTATCTTACCTGTCCTGTTATATGCAGATTGATAACTTTTAATGCCAAACATTTTTTTTTTGATGACAGAAAACCAGAGCTCATAAACTTACCCTTAAAGTCCAGATATCTAAGCTATAGTAGTAGAGAGTTCCGATTTATAGAGAGATCCGACACAAAAAGTGGACACGAAAACAGAGGTCACGTGACCAGAAGTGACGTCATCGATCACGTGACTGGAAACAATGCGGTCATGCCCACAAGAGGCTGTAACTTTTTTTTAAAATTATACAGGACGGAAAAGCCAATTGGCTCAAAATGGGTTAAATAAATCCGGATGCAGCCCTATTTCCATTGCATTCCAAGGCCGTGTCAGTATGGCTCAGCGGCAGGACCTCGGCCTTTGCTGTCAAAGGTCGTGGGTTCAATTCCCCGCACCGGCAGTCTGACATATAAGTCCAAAAGGCAACATAAATAAGTTTGAACTTTTTGAATTTGAATTTGAACTTTTTTTTAATTGTTGAGTTGAACGCATGGTAACTTATGTTTTTTAGCAGTACTGAGGCCGTCACCTGGGACGACATTCAGAAGTGACTAAGTATAAGCACTTTCATTTGTCCGAAATTTAAAAAAAAAGGCAAAAAGTGCAAATGAATAGGAAGTCATGATCTAGGGCCCAGCAATGGTCTTGTTGGAAAGTTGGCATATAGCGCATTTCTCTTCAGGGATGTGTTGTAATATACTAAACTACATTTTATCATGATCTTGGCCCCATCAGTAAAAGAATTGCGACCATGTTGGAAAGATGCTGTGCACATGGTGTCAGATATACTATATATTCAGCTGTTTCTCAAAAACCGTGAACTTTTGGGGAATAATTCATAAACCAAAAAAATGTTACCAATGATATTTTGAACAATTTTCTTTTTATGCAAATTGTCATAACGTTCAATTTCCATAGAATTTGAACTTTTCCTTGTTTTTGAGCACTCAGAAAGTAAACGACTTTACCTAACATGTCAATCTACATAATAACATCGTAGGAAATCAAGAACAGTAAAGGTTTTGAGTAGTTATATTTGAAGAACTTATATTCTAAGAATCGCTTTAGCATTTACTTTAAACTTGTGGTGGAAAATTCTTATCAATGCTACCTTGCAAAGTGACTGAGGTTGGCGCTAATGACCAAGCTGTCGACGCGCCATTAAGCCTCAATCCCCCCCCCCCCTTGCAAAGTGGTCGGTTAACAATAATACCTCTGTAAATCAAAACAAATCACTAATGAGGCATTGTCACCGAATTACTATCCGCCAATCCCAGACAAAATAAAAATAAAGCCGGCATGAACGTGAATATGAAAATGAACATGGAAGAATTATAATACAATTGATCGTTAGAAAGCGACTTCTTAGAAAGGGGATCATTAGCGTTGGAGGGGGGGGGGGGGGATTTGAGTCAATGGATGCGCTTATTGAGTGAGCAAGGCGAAAGAACATCAGCATTTAAAGACTGATATCATGAGTGTTCACTAACCATAAACCACACGTGAAAACCTAATTTGAGGCCGCGTAGACACAGAAAAGATAGACCTGACCACACCAATTTTTAAACATTGCATCCAACACCACCAAGCGGATAACAGACTTCAGGAGGGAAGTCACATTAATAGCCAGCAAAAAATTGTTTATTAATGCAATGATGCTTGAGTGCTCCAATTTTTAAAACGGTGCACCCTGTGAGTTGAGTCATAGGATATGGACTGACTGAGTGAGTGAAGCGAACGAAAATCAGCGTTTGTTAGTCAGTGTTCACAAAAATTTGATTGGAAAGACCTAAATTTGGTGATACATGACCATGCACATAAGCTACGAAACCGTGCAAGTGATTCAAACGATGGATTCAACACATCCTAGCGTTGCAAAAGGCTTCCTCTGGTGTCTTATAATTTCTTACAAACATGTGGATGCCATACTTTATTAATCAAACGAGTCAGTTTTCATTCCGTGGCTTTTTTACAGTCATCACGCATTCAACATTTACAGAATTTCGAGCATGAAATCCTGATGGCAGCACGGCATTGCATACATTGACTCGCCCATATTTGTTTCACATGCAAGGAACTGGAAAGTTCAATTGGGAGTCTGTCTCGCAAGGGACCTTTCGGTTCCTTGCATGCATATGCACGAAATGTGCGTCTCCTATTATGCTTGGTACCCAAATCCCATCTTTCTTAGGAAATCCTTAATCTAATTTAGAACTGTAGCCTTTCAAGTATATGGTACCGCAAATGGATCTGGAAGTAGGCCCGCATAATATGAAGGGTGGTAGCAGTTTTGTTAAGTCGATATTTCATTCCGTGGTATTGCACTATTCGGCAGTCATTCATGCTTTCAAAGTTTGATTTCATAAGACCTGCGAGATATGATTCTGCAGCGCAAATCAGGATATCAGCAGCGTGAGTAAACGTATCTTCTTTTCTTCCCAAAATGTGGTAATAAATGTAGTGACTCCATAGCACACTTGACGGCAGCATGTTTTTCACCAAATTTGCTAGTTGTAATATCCACACAACGCATGGTCAGCAGGTAAAATGTCAATCGCAGCCTTCCTTAAACATTCAACTAACCAACGACTATCAACAACAGTGAGCAAGCGACAGCACCTGAACCTGACGAGGCCACAAGCATGTGTTGAGTACCTGATTTTGTGGTGGTGATGTTAATATGCATACAAATCCTTTTTTTTGCTTCTTCAAGAACTGATATATAATGTAGGCCCTCAGTCTTCATGGGCATTAAGAGAGGCATATACTCTTCTCAAAGAAAGAAATTGTGGACAACGACTTTCAGCCACCAGTGCCAAGCAGTCAGGTGGTAACTCGGGAACTCTGTACAATGGTGGAGTTTACCCCATGTAGTGTTTTGATTGCACTTTTGGCTTTAAAACCGTCTCACTCGGTTGGTCCTGATGGTTTTTCAGCATAACTTTTTAAAGAGATCAGATCCTTTATTTGTACCCCCTTGGCCCATATTTTTAAATTGTCTTTTTCTTCGGGTCGTTTGCCTACAATTTGGTCAACCGCCAATGTAATTCTAATTGTCAAGAAGGGTGGTGCTGCAGATCCACACAACTATCGGCCTATTGCCTTGACAGCAGTACCATGCAAAATCATGGAAAACATTATTGGGGACCTTATGTAAGTTTATTCTTAAACTCACAAGGTGATTGGGATCGACCAATTTGGGTTTGTGAGTGGTCGCTCCACTAAACATCAGTTGCTGGGGGCATTAGATCGGTGGACCGACACTCTAGACGGTGGTGTGTCATCGGATGTAGTACTTTTCGATTTTAAGAAAGCCTTTGAGTCTGTTGTTCACCGAAAACTTCTCTTTAAGCTCAGATTTTATGGTTTTGATGGAACACTCCTAAGCTGGCTTGAGGCCTTTTTGCTTGGGCGTACCCAACGTGTGAAAATTGGAAACTCGTTTTCGGAACCAGTGCAACTTGTCAGTGGGGTTCCACAAGGATCGGTTTTAGGGTCCTATCTATTCATTTTGTATTTAAATGACTTGCGTTGCAACCCAGTCAATGCAAGTCAGGAGAAATTTGCTGATGACCTAAAGCTGCACTCTGCTATTGTAAACTCGACCTCAAAATATCAATTGCAACTCGAGGTCAATTTTGTGGCTCGTTGGTCAGTGGATTGGCAGCTGGCTATTTCGGATGATAAGTGCAAATCCTTTCATATAGGACATTCTAACAGCAACCACTCATATGTTTTGAACCAGACCAATCTTCCGAGTGTTTGTTCAGTTAAGGATCTCGGTGTTTGGTTGGACTCCTCCTTAAAATTCACCACCCATTGTAATCAAATGCTAATCGTCATCTCGAAATTGTAAACCGGATTTTTAATTCTGGCTGTGTAGAAACTAAAGTCCGTGCTTTTAAAATTTATGCTCGCCCTGTTTTAGAGTATGCTTCACAGGTTTGGTCCCGTTACCTGTTGCGAGACATTGACCATTTGGAATCGGGGCTGACCTAATTTTGACATTTAAAATTCTACGCGGCTTTCTGGAAATAGATTTACCATTCTTTGACCTTAGCCATGTGGGCAGGACTAGGGGTCATAGTTACAAATTACTTCTCCCCTCAGCCAGACTTAATTGCCGGAAGTACTATTTTTCCCGTTAGGGTGGTCCCAGTGTGGAATGCTTTATCTGAGCGGATCGTTGCGTCTGCTTCCGTCAACAGCTTCACACAACATCTTGACGAGTTTAACTTTGCCAAATTTTTGAATAGACCCAATTATGTTGTCGCCTGCCAGTTGGGTGGTGATTGTTGGACTGGTGTATGCCCAATAATGCCCGCTTGTTCATGATCATGTCTCTCTTGGTGACCATGGCTTTTTTTATTATGATGAACTTTTTATTTTTATTTTATCTTGATTATGATTGACAATTGGTTTAGGCCAGGCTTTAAACTGCAAAGCATTTATTTTATTTTATTTATTTAAAAAAAAATATTTTAAACATTGACAATGGTACGGCTTTTCCCCTCACTCGTCCCTCACGTTTGGCTATCAATCGGGGACCACTGTATGAGTGGTAGGTCTAACCTTGGTGGTAAGGCATTCGTGACCCCAACCCTATACCATCAACCCTCCTTTACAGACGGTCAACCATCTTCGTTTTAAACTTTTAAACTTTACAATTTTTATTTTTTGTTTTAACTTCGGATGGCAGTTAGTGACCACCAGGTCCTTGCCATTCCGGTTGCGTTTGCAACAAACTTATATTATCAACTTCAAGTTCTCCCACACAAAACGTGATGTTTCTCAATTGGATTTGCTCCTTTTCAATGAATCAACAAATAACTGCTGTGGCTTAATACTCGTTACTGGAAGAAGCCCAAAATGTATCCATGTCTCTTCAGTGATGAAGTCTTTTCAAAAAAACAAATACGTCATTCTCCTTGCCAAAACAAATAACGGCAGAAACAAACATGTATTGATGTACAGAAGGAAACTGTTGACGCTCTCAGGTTTATTGACGTGGCAAGGGAAAGAAGTTATTGTGTAGTGATCGACGGCAGCACTGAGAACACTTCTCCACTTCCTTCTTTTTGACAAAAAAAATTATTTTCTCTTTCTGAAATAGTCCATGAGCTATACAGGTTGTTTCAGAATGAACCGACAAACTTCCGGGGCAAACTAAGGAAGTTAAAACAAGTCACAAAGTCCTATCCTATCCAAAAATGCTTGGTTACCGACCTATTGCCCTATTACACCCCATTTGTCTTATATGATCGAGTTTTTAAGTAATGGATCAATAATTGAAGCCTGTTCCTGAATGCCTGCAAGGTGCACGCTTTAATACGATCACACCCACACCGATGCTGGTAATGCCAACATGTTGCAAGCTAACTTCCTGTTCTTGAGTGAATGAGATTTGCGAGAGGCCAATACTACAATCGATTTATTTATTTATTTATTTATGTATTTTACAAAATTACCGTAACGCCCTATAAAGAGCATATTAACATTTTCAGATTAAAACAACAATCGGAAGCAACATGGAGGTGCTCATGGTGCTCACGGTTCTTGCCTCAGCGCTCGCCAGAATGAGATTCGTGAGATAAACATCCGATAATTCGTCGTCACTCGTATGGTGTGCGACGAAGACAATGCATGTATTACAGGCAGGTTGTCACGAATGTGAAAACGCTTTATATCTTAAAACAGATCCAAACATCGTTCAAACAAAGTTCAAAACTTTTGCCTGTGCAAGGATAAATTTTGCAAACAGTATCACAGTTTAACTGTAGCTGTGCATGTTTTACCCTACTCGTCGGACTTACGTTTCTCCAACATTTCTCAGTTACTGCGACTGAATTTGCTCATCCACCATGTTCAATCTTTACAGTGACTGCCATCCCATAATCTCAAAGCGGACGTGTCACAGATTGCTGTGCGCCTTAAATCGTGGATCTGCTTGCCTGGTAAATGCCGTTAACCATATATCGTCCCAGCTGCCATCACAAGGGACCGAATGTAAACAAGAATATTTTTATCTTCAATCTAATAAGTCAATGAGGTATTTTGACTTACAGACAAAATTGAAAATTCTGCGAAGAATGAGAGTGCCTCAATGGCAATATCCAAGAGTTACGAAAGAAAATATTATAAAAAGTTTTTACCATAGTACAGAAGGCAGACAGAAGATATAAATAATGACACGGTAATACTTGTGATTCACCTCACTTCATAGGGACCAGTAAGTCGGATTAGTTGGAAGTCATCTGTTTATGAAAAATAGGACGGAGCAGCTTGTTTACAACGGGACAACAGCTAGGAATCAGCATCTAAAACTTACATCATTTGAATCGCGGTGACTTAGATCTAATTTTGGCATTTAGAATCTTACATGGATTATCTCGGGCCAGTTTGCCACTCTTCAACCTGAACGAAGAGGGACGAACTAGAGGTCACTCTTTCAAATTACTAATTCCCAAATTCCGTTTGGAGTGCAGACGACACTTCTTTTCGGTGAGAGTTGTTGGGGCTTGGAATTTGCTCCCTGAAGCAACTGTTACCTTGACGAGAATGAATACATTTCGTCGTCACCTTAATCCAACTTAATTTAACCAAATTTTACGACTTTTTAACACTCGGTTAAATTTTAATAACATATCCCAGTGGTCTCGCAACCACCCACATCCATACTTAATTTTCCCTAGTTGGGTTGGCAGTTAGTTATCACATTGAACAGTGCCTCCGCGTTGCCCTTGCAACAAAATTATTGATTTATTTATTTGTTTACCTTTTGGTACAAAACACATTACAGTGTACAGAGTAAATTATGATTTCTTCTGTCAAGAGTTTATGTACAGTCCAGGCGTAGCCCAACATTGATGCCAGTGATTACCTTTGTTACCTTATTAATAACGTAGTTACTTGAAAATGCTAAATTATCTTTTTATGCACCAATGTCAGCAAACATTTATCCAGCATTTCTCACCGTTATTGTTTTCTAACTTGCAGATTTCCCTATTACCCAAAGGAATTAAAGCTGCTTCCTTGTCCCTCGGGAAACCGATACTCCTTCAGTTTGTGGCACAAGTATCTAGTGTATGCACTGGGAGAACAAATTAAACATCCTTGCAAATGTATTCAAAAGTGCCAGCATCGTGTGTTCAACTTCAAAACAGAACATTCCGCAACATACACAAATCAGTCAATATATGTTTTGAGGTTCCAAGGACAACATGATACATTTGTTGAAGAAAAACTTTCCTACGACTTCATCAATTTGCTGTGCGACATTGGTGGAAACTCTGGGCTCTGCATTGGCTTCTCCCTTTTATCCATGTTCAAATTAATATTCATGGTGACTCAGTCATTGGCCAAGGAATCTACTCCTCTCCAATATACCGAAAAGGATCCACTTTTCCGAATTCTGCTTAAAACGTACAAACGGCTTCGGATGCAGCCAATGAAACACGGAATGGAAACACAAAACGTACAGAAATGGATGTTGTTTTCTAACATTGTTTGCATTTCAGTATTAGCATTCGCTGTGTCCAACAGAACGTTGTACTACTTTAGCAATCCCATAATTAAGCTTTTGAATGTGGAGTTTATTGAAGTTGTCGAAAAGCAGCCGACTGTCGTTGTCTGCCCGGGAGATATGTGGCTCCAATGGCTCCAATCACAAATTATGAAGGAAAAAAACGAATCCAAACTTGAGTCAGTGCAACTGTGGCAACTGCTTGATCTTCCAAACATAAGAGCCGACAAGATATGGATCGTTAATGAAACCAGACCAAATCGTCTTTTGAAAAGCAGTCGAACGTGGTGGGGCAGCACCCAAGTATGTCTCATTTTTATCCTGCAGGTTTATTATAATCTTGCAAAAATAGTAATACAATTTCCTTACTTTTTGGTTTGAAGGTTTAATGTCAAGGCCTCAAATAAACGTAAAGAAATAGTTAGAAAGTGAGGTCTGAACCATGTCACACACAACTTTTCAATATTTCTATTGCAGTTCTTACCCGATGGCATTTAGGAAAGTATCATACTCACTGTCGAAAGTATCATATTTAGATTTTACGCAGTGAAGTGCAACGTTAAGAGAGTTCTGGTTGTATGCACCACCTGGTGGGTGATTACACGCCTACTACTGAGATATCGAAGTGACGCAACCAGAAATTTTGTTTGAAGGGGCAAAAAAAAATTTTAATCCGTCGAAAGCCAACACAGTTTTACGAATTTCAGTGATTTCTTAAGCTTCTACGAAACTTAAGTGAGAAATTTCTTAACGGCAGTAAATTCCTTACATATTTGTTCAGCTTCGATATAAACAATTCAACAAAATTATTTTTTGGGGGTGGAATGAGAGGAAACGGTTGTTAGGATTGCCTTGTACATAAAGTTATATTACTGGCCACTGATGTCAGCAGAAAGAAACAAGTTCTTGAAGTTTCTCAGTTTTACTGTTGTTAATCTCGGATCTGCCACTGCCATCATCACTTAACTTCTTTCCCTTTGAGAAGAAAAGTTACACAGCTAACTGATTTGACGGCGTGGCTTCGTTAACTTTGGTTGTCTATTACTTACTTCCTGCTATACCATCAGACAGAAAAGCCTGGACCACTAAAAGAATTGAAAACAGGCTGTAGTCAGACCGTTATACCCCTTAAGTGGGTTAGATTTGCAACGTTCCCAAACACAAATGCAGGCAGTAAAGATTGAACCACCCAGTTTAATTATAACCCCTTAAAAAATGAGTGGTGATTATGGGTCGACTCCATAAATTTTCATCCTAGGCACAATATTTAAAGAATTTATAAACGCAATATTTCTGCCCTCGTATGGGGGCCGTCATCAGGCACATAAAACAGTCTAAAACGAAGGAGGTTTAACTCCTAACCAGTAATGGTACTGGTTGGGAGTTAAACATTCCTCGTCTTACTTTGTTTTATGTGCCTGATGACGGCCCCCATGTGAGGGCAGAAATATTGCGTTCATAATATTTTTAAATATTGTGCCAAGGATGAAAATTTATAGAGTCGACCCATACTCACCACTCATTTTTTAGACAACAAACCATGTTACTCCTCACCCTTAAAACCCCTAATTCGGTTAGATATATTACGCCTACGAAACGTAGAAGTAGGGAGTAAAACTGGCCTACTCAATTTAATTAAAATCTGGTGTGGTGAGACCTTAACAGCCTTATAAGTCGGTTTTATATTATGTAAATTCCCCAAACATAGAAGCCAGGCAACAGGCGATAAAACGTTTTAAATAAATTGAAGCCATTTGCAAAAACCATAAAAAAAATTTTAATATTTAAATATTAATAAAAAAACTGTACTTTAAGGACATTAGTGATGAATTCATCAGGAATTGAAATAAAATGAAACAACCCTACATAATTCGGGCAGCCTTGCTACGAATGACCACATTCGCTGGTCGTCAATAGCCTACAAAAATACAATGTTTGAGAATTATCAAACGTGCTTTTAACATTTACCTAAGTTAGCACAAAATAGTAGTAAAAACTCCTAGAAATTACTCACCTTAATGTGTGTTTGATTGCGCTCTGGAAGCTGTTTGCTTTACAGTGTTGCAAGGGGAAGAGGAAGGAAGTGACGTGGCAGGCTTGGTGAGGTTCAGCAAGTTAAGGCTTATTCTCACGCTTTACTGACTGTAAGGTCCACTGAAATATCAAGAATATTGTGATTGGTGGTTGATACCATTGAAATGCAGAATTGACCAGGTGTACGGCTAGGTGGAAACGGAAAGATTATGGGTAGGAGAGCAATGTACCTGAGGAACGAGAGAAAGAAAGGAGAAAAACGGGGGAGGGGAGGATTGTAGGGGGGAGGGGCAATGGACCATGGGGAGGTAGGAGAATAAAAATTATCCCCATTTTTCCACCTAACCTCCTTTACTCTCCCGGTTTTTTGGGATCTTTCCAGCCCATTGCCTACCTACCACTCACCTTGCCATTTCCTCCATTTCCTATACCCTGACTACCTACTCTCATTTTATAATAATTTGATCAATTCCAATATTCCTGATTTCTCAGTAAGCTTTGACAATAAGTCTTGACGGTAAGCCTTAACTTGCTGAACCCTCCAATAAATTGCGGACGATTAAAAGCACTGTCCAGGAATGGTACCAGGCTTTTTGCCGCAGTCGCCGTGAGGAGGTGGCGTTAGCCCGTTTATGCATTGGTCACACCAAACTTACTCACTGTTTCTTCCTGGTGTCGATGGCTGCTTACAGTCCGACACTTGCTTGTCGATTGCACCGTCTTGATGGTGTTTGTCGCCGTTTACATCTTCCACGAGACATAGCGCATCAGTTGGACGATAAGTTTGTCCTCCTATCCGGTTTTTTTACACTTGCTTGTCGATTGCACCATCTTGATGGTGTTTGTCGCTGTTTCCATCTTCCACGAGACATAGCCCATCAGTTAGACGATAAGTTTGTCCTCCTTTCCGGTTTTTTTTATTTTTGCAGGAGGTGTACAGATCTATGATAAATTCTAGATTTGGGGCTTGTTTAACACCTCTGTAATGTGTGGTGCAGTGGCAACCCGGACCACTGCACTGTGACTTAGGTTGGTACTAATGACCTAGCTGTCGACACGCCATTAAGCCTCAATTCCCCTTCCCCCCCCCGACATGTGGCTTCCTTCCTCCAATCCCTAATATAAAGACGTAAAATAGCTTGAAATCGTAGGTCACGTGTATATTGTCATATGGAAGTAAACAAGAAACTATTAAATAAATGGTTAAAGAAGCCAGCAGTCAACTTTAAAGACTAGCCTTGTAAAAATTAATTAGTTTGAGAAAGAAAGAAAAAACTGCCACTACTGGGACTTCGCAAATTCCGTGTCGGGCAGTCCAACACTGCACTACCGTGGAGGACGCCGTCTGCAGGTTCCAGGTGTTGTTAGAGGTTTGTCAGCCTTTGTCAGTTGGAATTTTTCTTAGTTCTAATCTTTCTCAGTTGTTGCTCACATTAATGTGTGGAGGTTAAGAAGCTAATAGCTTACTCTTCCTTTTTACAGGCTAGTAATATTAAGGTTACAGCTGACAAAGGTTGAATAACTTCTGTGCTCGGCTGAACCCTGAAGCCATGATCCACCCAGACTATATGCCTGAAGTAGCATCGAGGCCCAGTCAGGAAAGATGGTTTCCTTTCTCAGTTTAGTGAATTCTCACAAGACTCTATCTCTCACACTCTCTCTCTCTCTTTCTCTTTCTCTCTGTCTCTCTCTCTTTTTCTCTTTCTCTTTCTCT
>JAHWFP010252951.1:0-14164 GCA_023313725.1 Lithobius niger
AGAAATTTTTGCTAAAAATTAGGAGCTTTATAGGAAAATCAAACAAAATTTATTGGAGGTTTACAGAAATTATTAGGGCGCGTTCACGCAACAAGTCATTCTCGCTCGCCGAATGCTATTTGCTAGTCAACCGTTATATGATTATTTTTCCGTTGCTACAAAAAGAATGCGGTAATAGATAACAAATTGTACGTGTTATAAATAACAACACGGATAAAGAACAAAGTGCAACAGTAATTTTAAACATTGCTACAAGATAGTTGTCATTTCAGGCTATTTCCAAAATTTGCCATTCTCCCTCAAAGTACAGCTTCTAGCAATGATCAAACGTCGGTAGAACGAATAGCTTCTCGCAGCGAGAATTCAAAATCCAACATGGCGTCCATTTCGTGGCTATGGAATCGAAGACAAATTAGCATCGAATGCCGGCACACAAAAAAAGGTCCGTCGTCTTGTTCTGCAGTAAAAATTGTTTTCTTGTTGTCATAAACCGGCGCTCAAATGTCGCAAACATCGCACGCCGTGTCACGAGGTACACGAGGAAAACATTTACGTCTGCGTCGTTGCCATGGTTACTAATACGCATAGACAACTCGAAAACCGCATACTCCGGTAAAGGCGAGAAGCAGCTATCAGGTTTAATATTGATCAAGTAAAGGCTAGTGAGCGAGAAAACTGTCGTTGCGTAAACGAGCCCTTAGCCTGGGTGCGTGGGAGTCTGTCCTATTGTGTTACAGGACAACAATATTTTTGGCTGTGCTACAATACAAATTACAATACAAATTACAATACAAATTGACTAAAATCATTTTTTGAGTACACAAAAGGGTAAGTCCATGCTTTACTTGATCGTGTTTGGCGACTCTACCAATTCACGTATCGTGTTTCTACCATGCTGCAGTGCTAGGAAGGGACGATCGATGGTCTTTGTTTTGGATCTAAACAATTAGTATAGTAAGGAATCACCAAAAACAGGGCAGTATCTCAGTTCGGAACAGAAAAATATGGGAAATATAGAAGCATTTCACGATTTGTAGAAACTTTATAGGAATCAACAAAACTCGGAAAAATTCCGGAAAAAAATTACCGCACACTTTCACAAAACAACAGCTTTGTCCTGCGAATTTTCGATAGCTTGGGCTGCTAGCTTCTTCGGGCCTCAAGGATATAGTTCGGACTTTCTACATTTTCACTCAGTTCGACGAACTATCGCATTTGAATTTGGCTGGCAACGTTGCCTCCTCTAGGAATCCTACAAAAAAAAAAGGAAAAATAGAATATGAAAAAAGAAAATAATTTATTTTTTTCCAGTCCTGTAAGTAAAAGAAAAATAATGGACATAAACCCTGGATCTAAGAGTTTAGTTAAAAAAATTGAGGAAAATTTATGTTATGGAAAAAAGTTCTCTTTTTTATTCTTAAGAACTTTTTTCCATAACATAAATTTTTCTCAGTTTTTCCTCAATTTTTAGGTGTTAATCAGTGTTTAATGTTCTGGTTTCCAAATTTTCCTTGAGTCATTGCCTAATTTACAAACAATTATTTTGGCGATAAAGTCTGTTGAGCAAGTCATGCAAGTTTACTTCATTCTACGTATCAGTTGCCTCCTCTTTTTTTATTCTTAAGGAGGCAATTGGTACGTACAGTTCCGGTCAAAAAAAAAAAACGCCTTCGTTATACGGAAGAAGTTGCAGTATTAATGTATGTGACTCTGAACGAAAATGTTGATATCTCGAAAACTACTGGACAGAATTGAATGAAACATAAACTGGGTTGCTTATTATGATATCAGCTATATTTCTATACGTATTACATTTAATGTTAAGAAGCCAAATATAATTGGACGAGCGAGCAACATGAGTTGATTAATAATATATCTCATAAACTGCTGGATAGAATGGAATAAAACTAAAACTGGATTAATTGTTATTATATACGCTATATTTCTATACGTATGATATGTAATATTAATCAGAATAATATAATATGCAATTCAGTCTCTGTTTCATGAAAATCTTTCCACTGTAGTTTTCGAGATATTATCAGATATCATTAAGTTTTTCTCGGTCGGCCAATTATTTTCAGTCAGTTAACATACTGTTTAATAAGGGTAGAAATATAGTATACTATCTAATGAGAAGTTCAGTCTTTGTTTCTTGAAAATCCGTCCAGTAGTTTTCGAGATACCTGAATTTCTCCATGGTTGTTATTACGACCCTCAATATAACGAAAAAGGGCGTTTTTTTTTACCGGAACTGTACAATGAAGTAAACTTGCATGACTTTCCCAACAGACTTCACAGCCAAAATATTTGTTTGTAAATTAGGCATTGACTCAAGGAAAATTTGGAAACCAGAATATTAAACACTGATTAACACCTAAAGAAAACATTCCCGTACATAAACATTAAAACACCAACAAGTAACTTTAATTTGATTACAAGTTCCAAACTAAAAAAAATTAATTTGCGAATAGGTATGTTTTACTTAAACAAAATGATTCAAGACAAAGTTTCGATAAAATTTATAGGCGAATGTTTTATGCAACAGAAAGTAAGAATTTTACGAGTATTTGTGTTAATGCTGCCATTTATATGAAATATCTACAATTGTAAAGAGCATGAAATCAACAAATGCAACAGTATTGATGGTCTTATGTCAGCCATTTTCAAGAAAGTAACACTAATTCCTCAATTTTAATTTATAAACTAAAAAATATAACGACACTGATACTGAATGTTGGCCTGATGGATTAAAAAACAAACAAGTCCTTAGAACAGATTACAAAAAAAGGACGAAAGAATGAGCTGAATAACAACACCAATATTTATCGACAATTGGAAAGTTGTTAAACAACCCGTAATTCGTAGAAAAAAAATTTAGTAAATTTATTTTTCATAATGGAAACTAAAATCAAATGTAATTGTTAAATGCGCTAGGATTTCCATTTATGATTCACTTCAAATTAAAACCATTAACGTTTCCAGAAGATGCTTCATTTATTCCTGTTTACAGTCATTACACCCATCCTGACTGCATACAGTGAATTTCACTCTCAGCTTGCAAGTTTTCACTCCCAGCTCATCTGAGAGTGAAAGTTTGTCTCCCTCAATTCCGTACGTAATCGCATGTGAACAAAGAGGCTGATTTATTTATCTATTTGGGTCTAAGCTGTGGTGAGGTGTGACCGACTTAAATCAATTCTGAAGTTAAGCACTAGAGGAAGCCCGTGTTACGCACGGCTCATCTTGGATCCACCGTTTGCAACACTGGCACGGTTTGATTGCTCATGTGTATGTCCATGTTTCACCGAATTAAGTTTCTTCAATCGAAATTTTGTGCTCACTGGCCGACAAACGCTTTCATCGAATTAAGTTTGTTCAATGCATTTTTTTCGCGCACTCGGTAACAAACGCTGATTTTCGTTCGCTTCGCTCACTCAATCAGCGCATCCCGTGAGGCATGTCAGTGGATGCACCGTTTTAAAATTTGGCACGTCGATGCATTTTCCAGCATCGTTTTGTGAAAAAAAAATTGCGCTGGCTAATAATGTTGTATTGCTTGCTGAAGTCCGTTGTACGGTCGGGTGGTGTTGAAATCTTTAACCTGGCTGCTTTGACATTTTTGTATTCTGGGAGAGGCAGAAAGCAAATCGCTCGGCAAAACAATGCCTCATTATTGTTGTTTTTTTCACTTCGACAGGTGTTATTGTTGCCGGCTACTCTGCAATATAGCAATGGTAAACCTCGTGCTCCGCAGTAATTGTTGGTGTGCAGTTTGAAACAATTCAGCTCAGCTCTGAAAGCCCGCATATATGAAATAAGTAAGCCATTCCATCGTGTTTAGGTGCCAATTTCGAGGCCTATGCCGAAATTAACAACGTGGCTTAGTTTGATTCGAAACTATATGCCGTTAGCCGAAACACAGGTTCTTTCATTTTACCCATCAACAATCAACGTTTTAGACGAAATTGTTAGGAACCGTAGCAAAGACATAACACGTGCACGAAGAATGAAAAGCGATTAAAGTGATTGTTTACTTATACTTATTTCAACGACCTTATTATGTAGATTCTGTGTTCGAGAGTAATCCAAGCGGCGAGCGATTATTAGAAACAATCATTCCATCCACGCATACGGTATGTCATACTGCTGCCACTTATGGAGAATGATGGTTTATCGTGGTGCTAAACTGAAAAGTTGGGAAAAGAACTTTTTTTTACTTACTTTTACTTTTTTTTAAACTTTTTTTCCTTACGTGTGGCTGGCCCATGGAACTCCTTACCGGAGGAGGTAGTTTCCTCGACTTCCCTGCAGGTTTTTAAACACAGACTGAAATCTGTTGACCTGAGAATTTCTTTAAGGTTCCTAAGGGCTCTAGGCATGGAATTGGTAGACATTCTAAACCAGTGAATTTGTACCAATTATTAAATTAGGGACTGATGTTAGCCTACCTTACCGTCCCTTCCAGTTCCTGTGTTGGGGTTTTGGTCCCTACACAAACGTTATTACTTAAGAAACACGATTCTTATGTGTAATCTTGGAGCAAATAGTTAACTCCGTGCACTGCAGCATAATGTTGAAAAAAAAAGCAAAAAAAAAAAACAAGAGCTATGTCGTCGACTGTTGCAGGGCTTCAAACCAAAGAAACGTAAACGTATACACAACATAAAGTTAAACAATAATAATAATAATAATAATAATTTATTCCAAAATAGTTACAATCGTAACCCTCGAAACTGCATTGAAACAGCTTGTGCGAGTTTTAAAAAAACATTAATCCAGAAAACAATTTTAAATTATACATCCAAACATACCCCCCACATGAGTCGGTTGCAACAATAATACACTTATACATTATGAATAACACTTATACATTTTATTTTAGATATTTCAAGTAACATTATGTACATTATTTGTTTATTATTTGTCATCAAGAAAGAAGAAGTCTGTTATACTTTTCTTGAACTGCCCTCTATTTGAACAATTTAGTAGTTCTTTTGGAATTCCATTAAAAATATTCGGTATAAAATATTGTCGGCTTCTCTTCCCATAGTTATTTTTCCAAGCTGGTAGTTTATAAATATTTTTTACATTTCTTATTTCACCGAATTTGCATATTCTGGACTTAAATTTATTATCAAAGCAATACTTTGTTAGTATAACTAAATTTTTTATTTGCATTATATTCATAATTGTATTTTGTTTGAAGATTTGTTTCGTTTTTATTTTATTTTTCTCTCCAAATAAAATTTTAATCAGTTTATTTTGAATTTGTTGAAGTCTCTCAAGTAAATATTGAGAAGCATGTCCATAGATCTCTATACCATTTCTTATTACGCTTAAGACCCATGCATTAAGTATAATTTTCTTTTGTTTATTACTTAGTAAATGTCTTAATCTATAAATCTTAGGGCATATTATTCTTAATTTATTTATTGTTCCTTTTATCTGCGCTTTAAATGACCAATTTTTATCAATTTCTATTCCTAAATATTTCATGGTTTGTTTTTTATCTAATTTTACGCATTTATCACTACATGTGTGTAGTTTTTATATTTTAAGTTTTCACAGTCTCCAAAGTGTTTTATTATCCATTTTTTATTTTTTATTTTCATTTTTGGGATTGTTATATCCATTTGTACTGTCTTTTCATTATTTGCATAATGGCGAGAAGAGGGTAAGAATAAACAACTTATAATAATATAATATAATAATTAAATAGTTAATCACATTTCTGAGGAAGTTTTACCGGAAGGGGTGTGAGCCACTGACACCGGACCTAATTTACGTCTAAGAAAGCTGGCAAAATGCAAGGGTAAAAAGAAGGTACTATAAAACAAATGTAGTATAGAAGATAGTATAAAACAAATATACACAAATAGCACTAAACACGGAATGTCATAGCTCAATAAAGAAAAATAATGCACTAAAATTGGGATGATTAATGCATTTGAACGAACAATCTCTTGATCACGACAAAGCCTCCCACGATGAATGATCCTACCAGGGTTATAAATACAGCCTTCTTACACTTAAAAAAAAAAAAAAAATATTCGAATTAACGTCTCTTTCAACTGCTACTATTATCTCCTGGCTGAGGCAATATTGCCAAGGATGACTCTAGGCATTGTGGGAATTTGAGTGTTGACCCGAAAGTCGCAGTTTCGGACCCAGTGACATCATCATTATCGACGTAAATATATAAATAAATGACAGAAATGTAATAACTCGTACAATGTATCATATTTTTTCTCGTGTCTTGGAAACCGTATCATTTTATAGGTTTCGTGTTGACTTTTCTGCCATCTCGTTTGACTGTCAAATTATAGACTGGCTTGCGAAATTCAAATCGTCACAGATGCGTTACGCACGTGCGCACAAATGTTTGCAAATTCGTTCCTTATGCTCGTGGCTATCGATATAACATTCGTTTCCAGTCTCGAAAAATCTTCTGCGCATCCAGAGCGAAAACAAACGCAGAGAGGATGAAAATACGAAAAACAAAAGATAAATAGGCACATAATCGCTTCTTTCGCTTGCTACTTGTACGGATCTAGCTCATTTCATGCATGAAAAGGAGGCAGTCAACTCTCAGGATGAGGAAAGGAAAAAAGAAGCAGGCAAGAAAATCTAATAGAGATTGGATTTTGGAAACTCCGCTGCTGTTGGTTTTGATTCAGAAGACAGTAAAAGAAGGGATGAGGTTGGTTGGTTCGCTTTTTTTCCCTCCCTCCTCCAAAAAAATCTACAAGTAAAGGTCTTATCTCGTCTTCTCTTTTCGTTCTGTTGGAATTTTCGTCTGTTTGAACAGAGGAGGAGGCGGGCCCTGAAATTCGTCAATATGCATCAGAGGAAATTGCGATTGGAAACGTTTTGGCAATCAGAGGGTGCGCGCCTAAATAGCAGACGTTTAACGCCCAAGCACTGTTAAATTCCTACTCCATCTTTCTTCTTCTCACGATCTGTCGGCTGAGCAAAACACCTTCGCCAACCATTAATTAGCAAAGAAGGCCTCGATTGGGACCATCTAATTGTCGTTTAATCGACGGGACTTGAATCGCTGGCAAGACCTTAGAACCCTGATCGATGATAGAATGGCGAGAAGAGGGAAAGAGCTCGAGGAAGGCTGTTTGCGTGATCACTCTTAATTTTCTAATGACGTTTGAGTTTTCAGCAGGAGTTTCTGCATTGTGTTAATACAAAATTAATAAAATGAACATTTAAATTGTGGCGCTTTGTAGTGCACCTCTGAAGACAGACAAAGAATGAAAGTGGTTATGTTCTTTGTTTTTAAGAATTCTATCTGAGTTTAAATCAGTAGATGTGTAGCTCAATTAGCACAATTTTGAACCATAACAAACATCTCTTAAGGGAAGGGGTGGGTAAGTTAAAGAATGGAAATAAAGTGGGAATCGAACTGGGACATTTGCATGGCAGTACTGAAAGAATGTCTATGTATTGCCGTGAATGTCTATCAGACGTTAGAACCACAGCTGCTGGTATAGCTGGATAGCTCTTAAGCTATTCAGCTCTTAACTATTCAGCTCTTAACTACAGTGGTGTAGTCGTGCAGGAGCGCACAGGAGCGGCGCTCCGTTACTTTTTTTTAAGGCGGAACGGCGCTCCGGCACTTCTTTTCAACAAGAACAGGCTCGTGAGGTATTTTTCTTAATTTACTAATTGTTAGACTCGATGCAGTGTCGCAAGCAGTCCCATGTAATCTGGTGTTGTGGGACTTGTATATGGGTGTTTAGGATGTTGGGAGTGATCTTTTGGCTTTTGGTTTAGGAGAGTAAGTTAGGTTAAGTAGACCTCCTTAGGCTCAATAAAAGAAGTAAGTGTCTAATGTGTTTGCGAGCTGCCATCACCAATTCTCGATTTACTCTCTAGCATTTGATCTACTGTATTGTTTACTATTATGTCTTCATATAATCTACTATTTTTTCCGTGCCCCAAGGAAATTGAACAGCATTTCAGTGTTAATATATAGGTTTGACAGAATGTAGCAAAACTGTTAAACGGGGAAACCAACAATCAAGCACCTTTCAGTTTATTTATTTGCGACTTTAAGCCGTGTAATAAGGCAAACGCGTGTGTGGCCTGTTTGGAAGCTGTAACTCCCCCCCCCCCTTCCCCATTTCCTAACCATAGCTCCGTCACTATTTTGTTTACCACTGCATCACTGCTTGACTAGTTTTGTTTTCTCGTTTTAGGGCGCGTTTATGTAACGACTCGCCTTTGCATCCTCGCAGCTAGAAGCTAGAAATTATCTGAAATTCCAACATGGCGACGGTTTCAGTTCTGCCGGCTCGCAACGAAAACAGTTAATACGTAAGTTGCGGAAGCGACCAGAAAAATTGTTTCGTAGAGAAACTACCAGAAAAAATGCATCTTATTGTAACGGAGTATATGACTGCAAGCATTTTCTCAAACGGTGTCTGATTTAGCAAATCCAGATAGCGTTGTTACCATGGCAACGACGCCTTTGCCATCGCGATTAAATTCCAGCTGCGAGAATGCAAAGGCGAGTCTTTGCATAAACGCTCCATTATTGTCCCCAGGTAAGCATTCTTGGTCTGGGAAATACGGACACTGGGAATTTTGGTTTCACTGGTACGCAATTTATGCATTAGTTTCTACAGGTAGTGGTGATGAGTTCTACAAACACCAGCCAGCAACGAACGTTGTTTTTAAGTGATAGAATGCTGCATGGTGTGAACGGAGTGGCATGATTGACCGAACAAAGCTTTCTGGGTGTTCCTGCAAAACTGCGAATTTTCACTGACAGTGACTGTATTTGATGCTTTAGAAACAGAACTAAAACATCCCCAGTGCGGTTGGTTGCAAGGTGCACCTCTTACAACTATGGAAACTGGGTTTAGAACCTAATGTCGAACCTTCTTATGGCGCGTTGACGCAGCGACATCGCCTTTGCATTCGCGCAGCTAGAACTCAATCGCGATGGCAAAGGTGACATTTCCATGGTAACAACGCTAAATGGATTAGCTAAATCCGACATCGTTTGAGTAAATACTTGCAGTCTTATAATCCGTGCCAATAATATAAAGAATTCCTCATGACGAAACAATTTTCCCAAACACTTCTGAACTCACGTTATTTGCTGTTTTCGTTGCGAGGCGGCAGACATAAAACCGCCGCCATGTTGGAATTTGAGGTGATTTCTAGCTTCTAGCTGCGAGAATGCAAAAGCTAGTGGTTGCGTAAACGTGCCCTTATTCTTAGTAGCGCAACTCCAAAGCTATTGGCTTTGTCTGCCACTTCATTTATTGGTATTAATGGCAGGTAGAAGGACCGATACCAAGTAGAAAGATCGGTTATTGTTTACACTCACAAAACCAGTAATATATGCCAACTGTTGGCTTCTTTAACCTTACTTTCTGATTTAAACTTTATTCTATCTACATTTGTATTTTAAAGTGCCACCAGTCTCTCTTTCCCACTTTCTGTGCCCCGTTGTTATGGAAACGAAGTCGGCTTCAATTGGTTCTTGTGAAGGGAGCTATATATTTCCGTGATGGATGCATTCTTTTATCATCCCTCGACAGAAACACGCCATTTTGGTACCATCACGTATGGTCAAACCAAGTTAATGCAGCGAAAATGCGATTGCCAAATCGCTCGTTCCTTTTGCAAGATTGCAAACAACGTTTCTTTTTCGGTGTGACGTAAAGGACGGAGCATAATCTTGTCTCGCGATGCCTAGCCTATAAATTAAAAAAAAAAACGAAGTTCTTCAAAGGCGCAGGTTTTTGTAAAGCGTTTCAAGAAATGTCGATGGTGTGTCTGAATGTGTAACACACTGACGACCAAATCCCCAAAATTGAATGAAATTAATTACCCACCGTTTAGTATTTCCATGAGCACATGAAGATTTCTGGAAAGGAACGTTCCTACGGAACTTTATACACTCATGATATTGCGATTGTTTTGTCTAGCTTGCCTTTTAAAACAAAGACTTTGACTTTTTGTTTTTTTGGAGCATAGAGTAACATTTATGCTGTCATTATTTAGCCGCTCTCAAAATCAGTCCTCGCTAACTAGCGCCCCTCGAGCCACCTTACAGCTTCAAATACTACCCTGCCAAACCAAGTTTTACCTGTCTCTTTAAACTAACCTAACTTAACCTTTAGTTGTTGCATTTTGATACGAGTAACGCCAAAGTTCCGTTAATGAATAATACAGGCAATAAAGGCCAATTAAAGCCGGATCAGCTCCTATGGGCTCTATATAGACAATTATGGGTTCGAGTGGTCCTAACAAAAGTTCACCAACTGGGCTTGGACGTCTACGGTTATTAAAAAAGAATAATCAATAAAAATATGTATGTGTGGAGCACTTCTGCGGTAGCAAAACGGCATTTAGGCTATTTCTTTCTTCTGAAAATTTCATTCAGAAATATGACCAATAGTTTTGAATTTTGAAGAGCCACATTTAAGTTTTATCCTTATTTTGTAAATTAATTATTACGAAAACAATGGTTAAACCAGCAATGGATTCATTGGGTTTCGCCAAATTGTTTTTCGATCATACTTGCGCCTCTCGTGAAACGAAAGTTAAGCTCTGACGTCACTGGCAAGGACCAACGCCGACGAGGAAATTTAACGGTCTGTTTTTAAATTAAATGGAATGTAGTTAAGTTCTAATCATAGAACGTAAACAGCGGTTACGTGCCAACTAGCCCATTGCACAAAAAAGGTTGATATTGCTCGTTAACATCGGCATTTTCAGTCTGCAACGATACTGAAATCGCCAGAAATTGGTATCGCTGTTTATACCGTGTTTGACGGTTATGACGCCCAGCACTTTTCACTCACTATACACGTCTGAAAATTATGAATGATTGGGATTTTTGGGGATTTAATGTTATAGCTTCGTGTGAAGCTAACATTTCAGCTGCCGGGCTATCGAGTTTATTTTTAGCTAGTTGAAGCCCCGCGGGTGGTGTTGAATGGACGGTTAGCAACCAGTTAGGTATGGCAGCTCGTGTGTATGTCCAAGTTCGACCGAGTTAAATGTCTTCAAATTGTTGCGTACGCAGGCTAGCGGCAAATGCTGAAGTTCGTTCGCACCGCTCACTCAATCAGCGCATCCAGTGACCCCCCCCCCACTGCTAATGGTTCCCTCTTCTTAACGTTCACTTCCATTATATTCTTCCACAACAGCGCATCATGAAGTGACTCACATGACACCCCCTTCCACCCACGACTAATGATCCTCACTTTCTAATGATCACTTATATTCTACCAACCATATTCGTGTTCATGCTACCGGAAAGAAATGAAGTTCAAGGCGTTTTCGAAGCTGCCCCTTCGAGAAGCATGATGTCTTGAAAAGCTTTCCCGCAATCTAATCCCTCCAACCAGACGCACAGGGCCGAGGGCCGCTGCTGGTTGGTGCCTGTTGACCTCTTGTGTAATTATATAGTATATAGGTGTAGTACAGGAGTGGCATAAAGCAAAGACCGTAGGACTCGACGGAGTATTCATGATAATATTATCGCCTGTTCCATTTCTCGTTTTGGGTCGCGAAATGAACTACTGAGTACACTACTCGTACTCAATCTGCAGGCCTTAATATTATGAGCACAGGCTGGATTTTTTTTTGGTTTTCTTAATTTGCTAATAAAATTTGTATTGAAATAAACAGCTAACCAGGTGTCAAATATTAAATGAAATTGCTTATTTCTACAACGATTATTTTTATAATTCCGATATAAAATTTTTAAATAAAAGTTTAGATGTAGGACTGGATGTCCAAAGGAAGTCAACAGTCCAACATATTACCCATCGTTCACGCAGATGCGGAAGCAGAAGCAGAAAAGAAAACAAAAAAATAATGACCAATCGACTCCACGTATTTGCAGACTCCACTATTAACTAACCAGTTTATTAATAGCTGATGGAAAGATAGGGTTGACGTGTGGCCGACACAGAAGAGTCCAGCCTACGGCAACTTTACTACGCCGCTCATTCGTAACGTAGTGCATTATGGGTAAGCGTAATGAACAAAATCAGTTTTCTTTTCCGCATTTACATGAACGCACGTAGCTCTGCGTCCAGGCACACATTTCTTGACGCGGACAAGCGGGTACAGAAAAGGAAACTGATTTTATCCAAGCTTACACAAGATTCACTGCAGATTAACGGCGCGGTAGTCTTCGCATATAAGCCCAATTCTTCCGCGTGAGCCGTGCATCAGCCCTGTCTTTCCTCAGCTGAATAACCAGTTTGGCTATTATCAAACTGGTTGGTCAATCGAGGGACCTGCAAATAAGTCAAGTCGGTTCGTCATTCTTTCCCCTTTCTTTCGCCTGGTTGTGAATACCCTGACTCTTTGCTTTTCTATTTATTTTTCTGCTCCTACTTCTGAGTGTGCGTGGACAAAGGGTAAAAAAAAATGCGTGTGCACAGTCGGACGGTTAACCCTTTAATGCCCATGCCAAACTGGATATATTTATTTAAGTCCCATGGGTCGGTCGCGGGATTCGATCCGGCATTCACTTGGTGTGCAGACGAGGACGCTGTCCACTGGGCTGTTGCGCCTCGCTTTACTCGGGGTCCCCGGGGGCGTATTTACAAACCTTACTCCTATTCGGCACCATTGGCAAAATCGCGTGGTCTCATTGGCGTTCTTAGTCACGTGACTCAGAGCAGCTCACCGCGTCGCATGAGCTTCGCTTGGCGGTATTATTAGGGCCATGATCCATCGTGTGTGCTGCTATTTTAACGTGTGGGTAAACAACTATACATAAAGGCAGTTAGATTTCTTGAATGTCAATGTTTATAGGTTGTGTAAGCTTGGAAAGAAGACCTTATTTGGTTGTAGGCTGGTTGCCGCAATTTATATTCTTTAGACATAACACGCCTGATACACGATAGTATGGTTAACCAAATCGGACATAATAGGGTGTCGCTAACCTAATTGAAGCCAACAGTGAAAATCATACACTAAAAATAACGAAGTTCGCGTTATATTATTTACTACTATTTGTACGTACGTTTATTTAATTTACTCCAATTTATCTTCAACTGCCATTAATGTATGTCAAACTAGGCTATTTAATTTATTTCTGATTCAATGCCTTAAGTGATATAAGCAAAAAAAAACACGATGATGTGTATCGTATTACAGTATATCTATAATATAAAATCTTGCAGGCCCTCGGTAAGTTTTATTGCAAAAACAAAACTGAGTTGGTGGGGAGAGCAAGGGATCATTGCGATGCCTGTTCTGTGCACCCCCCCCCCCCCAACAAAAACTTTGCTACGTCATCACTGCTGTGTCTTATCTCTCCCCAGCTCAATTGCTAGTATTTTTGTCCTGTTTTTTGATTCCACTTTTAGGCATAGGACTAGCATAGACGCATTGCAGCGTTGGATACCATACATGGAGATCTTGTTAGTCGTTCTGGATGTTTGGCCGTTTATAGACTCGGTGATTTTGAAATTTGTTACTGCAGTGACAAGACTTACAGCTTTCCTGTAAGTGTTACCGAGATGCATACAGCACTGTGTATATTATGTTTCTAATTTAACCGAGTCTCAAGTTGTAGGGGAGTCTTTTCCCACTGATCCATATTTTCGTAATTAAGCTACACATATAATGCCAAGTTGCTAAAAATATATATATAAATAAATTAAAATAAAAAATAAAAGCTCTGTTTATTAATTTGATTTCAAGTTTAGCTTGCAAGTGTTTTTTTTTTATTATTTTACTCTCTGGCGGTGACCTGAATGTTGGAGTTTAGGGGGGGGGGGAGAAATATTTGGGGGGGGGGGATGGCCAACCCCTGGCGCCGTCACTGACTAGCAGACAGCTTACAGGCATGTTGTTATCGACAGAAAATCTTTATAGTATGCCGTGTTGCCATCTCGTGGCAGTGATATAGTTAGCCGTTACATCTTGCTCCCAGGTGCAAAAAGGACTTACCAAATTTTTACGCACTAATTAAAGAGGCATGAGCTTTAAAAAAAATGGTGTTGTGTATGCCTTCGCTAAATAGCACTGGATGGTGCTAGATTATGTAGACTTTCATTCGGTGGCAATCTGCCTTTAATAAATTAGAAAATAAAAAACTAGCTCGTTTGATGTTAAGCTAAGATTTAACTGAACCAAAATCAAAACAGCAAAGGAACACGAATAA